>JASPKZ010000253.1:0-43576 GCA_030220185.1 Diploptera punctata
ATGGTTTTTATATATACAAAATGAATAAGTATGTTTGCCTGCCATTTACGGACTCAAAAACTACTTGACTGATTTGAATGGTGATTTCACCACCTTGTAGAGACATTTTCTTGGACAACTGACGTATATAACATTATGGCAAAAAAAAAAGTGCATCGGTCCACTAAAAATGTTATTTGAACGATTAAATGGCTTACGGTGCCTAAACCAAAACAAATACACAGAATTGAATATCTAAAAACAAAATCTATAAACAGGTTCACAAACCTGTTTGTCATCTGTAATTCAGATATCTGTGAGGTGACAACGTCCATCTATCATCGTATTGAAATGCAATTTATAAATAAATTCATTTCCAGAATACATTGTAATTTCACAAAATATCATTTTGAGGGAAAGATGACCTCATAATATTTGCAATTTAACATCACTCCACATTTTTTAAAGCTAAAATAAAAAGTCCACGTCAGCATAATATATCTATTACGGATAACTCACAATAACCATCTTTGTCTTTCAGCTCATTGATGCCAGAAGATCCGGATAAGTAGATTTCCCGGGCAACGAAGAGTATTCAGCACGAGGTATACAAAATAATATAATAAGCTATATAAAAATGAATGTAGGCCTATATTTGTACTTTATGCGAGGCCATACCTTTGATCCGATTGTGATGCGGTTTATTGCAAAATGTTCACGAAATTCCCGGGATGAACAAAGGCTATAAGAGTTGTGATACTCAACTCCGACATCCGGGTAATCAGCACGGGGAATCTTAAAATAATTATGATATACATTTATAATTCAAAACAAGAAATGGTTTGATGAGGAATGTGCCGACATCGTAAAGAAAAGAAAGCTAGCAAAAATGAAATGGTTACACGAGCCAAATGAGGTAAATTTAGAGCAATTGGGTAGTGTTAGACGGGAAACCACCAAGTTACCAAAGAGTAAGAAGAGGGAATATTTGAGAGAGAAGATTAATGATCTTGAAATGAATGCAAAAAATAGGAACATTAGAGAATTATATCAGGGAATTAGTATAGAGAAGAAAGGGTTTCAGGCTAGAACAAACATAATTCGGAATGAAAATGGGGATATGATTGCAGATTCCAAGAGTATATTAAATAGATGGAAAAGTTATTTTAATCAGCTATTAAATGTACATACAGAACAGGACATTGAGGAGGATAAGTTACAGACAGCAGAAATGCTAGTCGCAGAGCCAAGTGCATTAGAGGTTGAAATGGCAATTGAAAAATTGAAGATTATAAAGCATCAGGTTCAGATGAGATCCCAGCAAACTCATAAAATCAGGGGGAGAAAATTGATGGACAAGATACGCTGGTTGCTTACTATGATTTGGGAAAAAGAGCTCTTCAAGATGAATGGAAGGAATCAATTATCGTTACCAATTTATAAGAAAGGGGATAAAACTGATTGCAACAAATATAGGGGCATCTCATTACTTTCAACTTCATACAAAATTCTAACAAAGATATTAGTAAGCAGACTTACTCCCTATATTGATGACATTCTAGGAGATCATCAATGTGCATGTAGAAGAAGAAACAGGTCTACAACAGGATCGAATTTTTAGTATAAGGACAGATTTTAGAAAAAGAAATGGGTAATATAAGGGACTGTACATCAACTATATGTAGACTTCAAAAAAGCAGATGATTCAATTAAGAGGGAGGAAGTTAAGAAGTATTGTTTCCTGATTGAGAGTTCGGAATTCCTAAAAAGTTAGTGTTTAGACTGATACGAATGTGTCTAAATGGCTCAACGAGTAGGGTGCGTGTAGGGCAAACAGTTTTCAGACACTTTTGAAATCCAGAATGGGTTGAAGCAAGGAGATGCACTATCTCCTCTACTATTTAATTTTGTACTAGAGCATGCCATTAAATCTTTAGAGAATGAGGAAGGCTTACAACTCAATGGTATTAATAAGTGTTAGTTTATGCTGATGATGTAGTACTACTGGCCGATAGCGAGGAGATACTAAAGGCCAACACGCACACACTATTGAGTAACACTAAGAAATTAGGACTGGAAGTAAATATCAGTAAAACTAATATATATGGTCACACGTAGAAATACATTATATAATGGAAATGGACAGCTAATGACAAATGAGGGAAATTTTGAGGAATTGGCTGAATTCAAATACCTAGGAACAATAATCACAAATAGGAATGAGATGCACAAAGAAATTAAACATAGGCTCAATTCTGGAAATGCATGCTATTATGCATTGCAGAGACTTTTGATGTCCCAAACTCCTTTCAAAAAACGTTTAAGCTGAAAATATATAAAACTATTATTATACCAGTATATTATATGGGTGCGAAACATGGACTCTTACTTTAAGGGAGGAAAGGAGATTACGAGTATTTGAGAATAAAGTTCTTAGGAAAATTTTTGGACCAAAGAGAGATGAACAGACAGGTGAATGAGAGAAGACTACATAACAATGAACTACATGGTCTTTATAGGAAGCCAGATATAATAAGAACAGTTAAGTCCCGTAGACTGCGATGGTCAGGACATGTTGCGCGTATGGGGAATGAAAGACGTGCATGGAAACTTCTTGTAGGAAAGCCAGAAGGAAAACGCCCAGTTGGTAGACCAAGAATAAGGTGGGAGAACAACATTAACTATGATTTGAGGGAAGTAGATTATACAGGGAATGATTGGAAAGCATTAGCTCAGGATAGGGATGTATGGAGAGCTTATGTCCGTGCGGCCATGAACCTACGGGTTCGATAGTGCCAGTGAGTAAGTAAGTAAGTATACATTTATAATTATTTTATTATTTTACTTATTCAACTAATAATAAAAAGTACGTTAACTATTGTCTTTCAGCTCATTTATGCTGAGAAGACTAGGATGAGTAGATTATCGGACAACGCCAGGTAAACAGCACGAAGTATCTAAATATAATTACGATACCAATGTTTCCTGTTACTTATTTAACTAAACATAAAACACATTAATTTTCGTATTTCAACTCATTTATGTCAAGAAGATCGGGATAAGTAGATTCCCGGACAACGCCGGGTAATCAAGCATGGGGTATCTAAAAAATATAATTTATAATTATTTTTCCTTTTACTTATTCAACTAAACATAAAAGCAAATTAATTTTCATTTATTTAGGCGTAGCAGCGCACGCCGGGTATTAGCTAGTTACGATATAAATTTGTAATTTGTTCTTTTTACTTATTCAACTAAATATAAAAACACATTTCATTTCATTTATTTAGGAGTAGCAGTGCAACGCCGGGTATTAGCTAGTGAATAATATAATATTGTGTCATGAATTTAAATGAGTACATATTCTGTATCTCGATCTACCTTATTGGTGGTATAGAACATTCATCTTCGCACCTGCATGAATGTGGCGAATTGACAATGAACCGTGACAAGCGGCAGCTGTGTAAATTTCAACTTTTTTGTTCTCGTGATGACGTAACAAGAGTGGACTTGGTACAGTGACAGAGTCTAAGGTTCACAAACCTGTTTGTCATCTGTAATTCAGATATCTGTGAGGTGACAACGTCCATCTATCATCGTATTGAAATGCAATTATAAATCAAATCATTTCCAGAATACATTGTAATTTCACAAAATATAATTTTGAGGGAAAAGATGACCTCATAATATTTGCAATTTAACATCACTCCACATTTTTAAAGCTAAAATAAAAATTTACTAACCATAATTAAACCCATGACTTTCATAAGTGCACAATAAATTATGAATGTAGAAAAGGATATTGTACAAGAGATTGAAGGTGCCAAAAAGTGGACTTGTGCACTTATGAGTCATCAACAAGGTTTAAGCCCAATGGCCTGTTCCCATCTCATTATAGGTCGAATTGGTCCTTCCATCTCTTCAATGGTCTTCCCAACAATCTTCTCCCTTTTGGTTTATAATTATACATTCTTCTTCGTATGCGCTGTTCATTCATTCGTAATACGTACTGAAGGTAAGCATTTTTATAGTATTTTATTCTTTCACAGATATTACTTACTTACTCACTGGCACTATCGAACCCGTAGGTTCATGGCCGCGCGGACATAAGCTCTCCATACATCCCTATCCTGAGCTAAAATGCTTTCCAATCATTCCCTGTATAATCTACTTCCCTCAAATCATAGTTAATGTTGTTCTCCCACCTCATTCTTGGTCTACCAACTGGGCGTTTTCCTTCTGGCTTTCCTATCTTTCACAGAGATTACATATATTAATTTCTGTTCTCATATCTTCGTTCTTCTTTTATCGGCCCTTTGGTATCTTGCTATTGCTCTCAACAGCTTCATTTCTGCAGCCTCTATTTGTTTACTATCCGCCTTTGTTCATGTACAGGTTTCACGTCCATAGATGAGATGTTCTGAGACAGCAGCCCTGTCATTATCCTTACCCTGTACAGCGCTCGTAACTCGGTCAGGGGACATTTATTACTACGGATTCATCTCAAAGCAAAGGCCGGATTGGATTTCAGGATATGACTTATGAAAGTCATGGCTTCAATTTATTAAATGTTATTTTTTTCAATCACAACTGTAAAGTGATCCCACTACACACCTCAGGAGGCCTTTGAAGTAAAAGGAGGTTAAGGGTCCCAATACTGTTTAATATAATCGACGCAATAGGTCAGCTAGGTTGTCAGCCTTGCATGACGAACGCTTTTACCCACAGAACATAGTATGTTACTAAATTTCCTTTAGAGGCTGATTCTAAACCAGAGTCGCTGTGTCGCCAGTTTAAAAATATTGACCCCCATCGGGACTTTTAACTGCGACCTTCAGGCCTAACAAACTACGCTATGGCATGCCTCAATAATAACGGTACATTATGAAATATAATTAATTATTTAGATATAAATACACTAAATAATAAAAATATAGTACGAACATGTAAATTCAGACAGGTAGATGTTTTATTTAAAACAATCTAAACATCTGAAACATCGCAATTAAAATTTAGGCGTGAAAGAGCAGTTATATATTTTCTCAAACTTGAGATTCTTTTATGTGCCGTAATTCTAAGTCATCTGCAGATGATCAAATAATTTTTGCAGGGGGATGAGATATGATAATTAATGGAAGAATTTACAAAATGGGGACTGAATATAAATTTACAGAAAACAGAATATATGTGTTTGGGAAAGGATGTGGATGACCGCATACTCGAAACAGAAAAGTTAAAAAATGTGAAATTTTTTAACATATTGGATCAATAATTACATGTTTAGCTACATGTGAAAGAAATGTACAAATTAGAATTGCAATGGCAAAAAATGCAATTAAGACATTACATAGAATAATTTGGAACAAAAATATTACAAAGGAAACTAAAATGAAAATTTATAAGAGTGTAATAAAGAATATTTTGTCATATGGAAGTGAAACTCGATCTTTGACGGAATTACAAAATAATAAAATTACAAAAGTTGAATTTCATTATCTTACAAGAAGCTTTAAAAAAACCAGACGTGATAAAATAAGAAATTAATTTCTTTCGAGAAAAATGAATGTCACCACATCTGTTGTTAAGATAATTGAAAATCAAACTCTTAAATGGTATGGCCATATACAAAGAATGGAAAATGAAAGGTGACCAAAAAATATATACCAATGGTCACCCCCTGGAACAAATAAACGTGGCAGACCAAGATGGAAATGGAAAATCTATATCCGAACTATAATGGATAATAGGAATTTGGAACAAGGAGATTGGAATGGTAGAAATAAATGGAAACTTAAGACGGCAACCTGTAAGGGGGGGAAGTCGAAAAGAAGAAGAATTCTGAGTCATAGGACCCATGGCTTTATTCCCTTCCGAAGAAGGCTATAATAATAATAATAATAATAATTATTATTATTATTATTATTATTATTATTATTATTATCATCATCATCATCACATTATATTTCGTGATTTTTCCTTATTAGCTCTGCATTTTGTATAATGTATTAATGTTAATTTAACATAATCAAGAAGCGTAAAATTTCTGATGATATTGCTTTGCTAGCAGAAGATGCATTGACACCGAGGAACGTGCTAATGGAGCTAAATGACAAGTGCGAGGAGTATGGGGTGAAGATAAATATAAATAAGACAAAGGCCATGATTATAGGAAGGAAACCAAGGAAGATAAATATAAGGATTAAAGATGAGTCCATTGAGCAAGAAGATAGCTTCAAATACTTGGGTTGTACTATCAGTAGCAACATGAACTGCGTTCAAGAAGATATGACAGCAGCAGAGGATAGCAATGGCAAAATAAACTTTCAACATGAAGAGAAGCATTTTCTGCGGACCTTCGGCAAAAGAATTACGGAGAAGGCTAGCGAAGTGCTTTGTATGGAGTGTAGCATTGTATGGTACAGAGACTTTGACATACAACGAAATGAAGAAAAGCGACTGGAAGCTTTTGAGATGTGGATATGGAGAAGGATGGAACGTATAAAATGGACAGAAAAAATAAAAAATTAAGATGTGCTGGACAGAGTGGGTGAAGGAAGAACAATGCTGGAACTCATAAAGAAGAGGGGGAAAAATTGGATTGGCCATTGGCTAAGAAAAAAATTGCCTGCAGACGAATGACCTAGAAGGAAGGAATCAACGGAAAGAAAGTTAGAGGCAGAAAAAGACATCAGATGATAGACAATATTAAAATAAATGGTTTGTATGCGGATGCAAAAAGGAAGGCTGGTTTAAGGGAAGAGTGGAGAATGCTGAGTTTGCAGTGAAAGGCCTGCTCTTGGGCAGAACAATATATATATATATATACAAGAACGAGTGCAGAAAAAATTCTGCTGCTCAGAATCAAACTCAAGACCTCTTTGTCCACCGAGGCTGCTGACCCATTGCAGAAAATAAAAATAATTACAAACGCCTACAGATTAAAGTCATACTGCTCGCATTGCAGTGTTGATAGTTGTCTACCAATCACGGCGTTTATTTGCCAATAATTTTGCAAAACATTTTTCATGTTTTCTTTCTCCTACATTATATAACCTATCGGGCTAGCTACAGATCCTGAAGGCACACGCACACTGAAAAACTTAATTATTGTTTTGTTTTTGCTGTGATTATGTAGCTGTTGACGTAAGTTAACTGTAATTCATTACCCGCTGGCAGTAAATGTGACGTCTGCAGAATTCAAGCTGGGGGACAATATTTGAAAAATTAAAATATAATAAACACTGTCGTTTATTGAGGGAATAATATACAATATTTGGCTATTCTATGTCGCCATGCCACCAGTGAATATTCGATCAGAGAATAAGCGACATTTAGCGTCGTGTTGGCCAATGTGATAACACAAGTTCCCGCTAGAGCCAATTACCAACACATTTGCATCGAAAGAGTCCACTTACATTAGTGGTCAAGCTAGGGTGAGAAAATGGGCAAGTTAGTGTTAGTTTGGGTAAGTTAGGATGAGAAAATAGATGAGTCAGTACACCAGATTAGTTTAGCGTCCACTTTTTTGTTAGAAGGGTTTTTGTGTGACATGTCGACCTGTGCCTCATTGCACGTTTTGATATCGTCGCAGCACGATTGGCCAGCACGGCCGAGCATGGCATGATTCTTTTTTGACGTCGTCAAAACACTTATTGTAAAAACACATCTTTTTCATAAGTAATGCCACGAGTGATTTCCAAATTATCGATAAATTCATGACTCACTTCGTGAGTCGTGAATTTATCGATAATTTGGAAATCAAGAGTGGCATTTGTTAGGACTATTTAACGAATAAAATTAAGCTGTTTACTCACAAACCATTATTTAAACTATAGTTATTTTAAATTATTTATATATTTAATGTAAACGGCGATGTTTGAAAACAAATGAGAAACGATAGGTTCGCTTCATCTGCTTCTTTTGTTTATCACTGCAACCAGATCATACTATTTATTGCCAAAAGGAACGCACTATTGTAAGAATGCTCTCTAGTGGAGAAAACAAATGAAACACATCAAACTGTATATTCATTCAATTTCTGAGGTCTGTATGATGTAAAGTATTACAATAATATTTTTCTGGCTTATTGCCCTGGGAACAAAATAATTTAAGAAAGTGCAAAACAGTGGTTTCTTTTTTTGGTGGTATAATCAATTGCTCCAAATGTTGACATGTATGCACTATATGTACAATCTGGTAGCCGTATTTCTTATAGGCTCAGTCACTTGCAAAATAACGGTCAGACCGGTTTCCAAGATTAAAAAGGAGGAGCCTTTGTTTAATATGGTAATTATAAACACGGATAAATATTTCGTGAAAACACGACTCTGATTGGTTGTTAAACAGAACTCATTGAAACGTGAATGGTCTATTGACTCCCCTGGTGGGGCATGAGTCACATATTCAATAAAATGATACGTGTACAATTGTTTTTATTCAATTCCGGACCCTTACGGGTGAACATCTTCACCTGCGCATAACTCGTAAGTGAGGTGTTTGCGACTATATATTCCTTCACAAAAAAATTATCCTCTCTGCATGTGCCTATCATCATCCCTAATAATTTTTGTCGGTGAGGCCCCCCTGTTACACTCTGTTCTATATATATATATAAATTTAGATATACGAGAGTGTTTCTAACTAGGAACCGACACACATTGGGAGCAGATAGTTAACCTTCATTTGAAGCTTATTTTGTGTTAAGGAACCTATAGAATGTGTACGCTTTCTTTTCAGGGCTAGAGGCGTCTTAGAAGAAGGGAAGGAAGTAGAGGTACGTGCAAAATAACAAGTCATTCTGGTGTGTATATCCAAATTACCCTCAACGCAGAAACGAACTATACTTAATACTAGTAAAAAAACAACTTATGCGTTTGCCAAAATTGCCTGACCGAATCCAGTTTAATTGTCCCATCACAATAAACATCTGGGAACACATGTCCATTGACAATCCAGACAAACAGTGCAACGGACATACCCTTCCAAAGATGCCAACGGTTTCCTTTATTTCAACTGCTAGGCTGACAATGCGTGCTATAAGATCTTCTCCAGAGTCAATAACGGTATCATAAACCATTGCCTTCATGTAGCCCTACAAAAAGAAATCTAGGCAGGTCTTGTTAGGGTAGCGTGGCGGCCAGGCAGTGGGCCACCCCTATCTACCCAACGAGTGCCAAATGTAGTCAGATGGCCACGACTTCATTCCCGAAGTTATGTGGTTCGCCATTATATTCAAACTACATGCTGCGTCTGAACTTCAGAGCTACAAGCATTAAACTGTAGAGTACAGTATGTACAGCAGTACTTAATGAGGTTCACTCGCAACTGGACCAAAGAGAATCAGGAGCAGAGACACGCCAATACAAGACTAGCCATTCACCGGCTTCCACCACAAATTATGCAAGAACAAGACATTCCACACCCCGAATGTGTGTGTGGTTTGTGCGGACAGAGATGCAACCAATATCATTATCACCGAGTGCCGTGGAAAGAACAAAATCGGTATCCGAATATAACAAAGAATACCCATTCGGGTGAACCTTCCACATTTATTAATGAGGTTCACCCACTATCCCTTATTCAGACTACGGAAAACAGCAGATCGTACCAATGGATATTAACAACTTACTCACTCACTGGCACTATCGAACCCGTAGGCGGACATAAGCTCTCCATACATCCCTATCCTGAGCTAATGCTTTCCAATCATTCCCTGTATAATCTACTTCCCTCAAATCATAGTTAATATTATTCTCCCACCTCATTCTTGGTCTACCAACTGGGCGTTTTCCCTCTGGCTTTCCTACAAGAAGCTTTCATGCACGTCTTTCATTCCCCATACGCGCAACATGTCCTGCCCATCGCAGTCTAAGAGACTTAACTGTTATTATATCTGGCTTCCTATAAAGACCATGTAGTTCATTGTTCTGTAGTCTTCTCCATTCACCCGTCTGTTCATCTCTCTTTGGTCCAAAAATTTTCCTAAGAACTTTATTCTCAAAAACTCGTAATCTCATTTCCTCCCTTAAAGTAAAAGTCCATGTTTCGCACCCATATAATATAACTGGTAGAATAATAGTTTTATATATTTTCAATTTAATGTTTTTTTTTAAATGAGTTGGGACATCAAAAGTCTCTGCAATGCATAATAGAACTTGCTGTAATTGATATCGAATGTTATTGAGCTCCGGAGGTAAATAAACCAAGCGACAGTACTAATGACAACCCCTCTTGGACTGAAAGGAGTGTTTATTCGTTTCCTTCAATCCCTTCCTTTAAGATCCGTCTAGCACTGAAACGAAGCGTCAAAGTCCATAGGTTCCTTAACAAAATATATATATTAGCTAAATTAGCTAATACCCGACGTGCGCTGCTACTCCTAAATAAATGTTAATGTGTTTTTACCATCAGCCTTAAGCTGCTATACTTGCCCGGGAATCTGCTTATCCCGATCTTCTTGTCATCAATGAAAGACAAAAATGGTTATTGTGAGTTATCCGTAAGAGATAAACATGTGCTGTCGCAGACTTTTTTGTAGAGTTTTTTTGAGGTATTCAATTCTGTGTACATTAATTTGGTGTATTTGTTATGGTTAGGCAGCGTAAATCATTTAAGCATCAAAATAGGGACTTTATTTCACGTTTTTCACTACAAAGGGTGATTTTTAGGGGTGAAGGGGTTGAGTATTATAACTCTCTTATAGCCTATGTTCATCCCCGGAATCTCCTGAACATTTTTCAAAAAGCCCCATCTCAATCGGATGATTGAGAGCAAGCTTGCCCGGGAATCTACTTATCCCGATCTTCTTGGTATCAATGAAAGACAAAAATGCTTATTGTGAGTTATCCGTAAAAGATAAACATATGCTGACGCGGACTTTTTTGCAGCGTTTTGTGAGATATTCAATTCAGTGTACATTAATTTGGTGTATTTGTTATGGTTTAGGCATCGTAAGCCATTTAAGCTTCCAAAGTAGGGACTTTATTTCACGTTCTTCACTACAAAGGGTGATTTTTAGGGGTGAAGGGGTTGAATATCACAACGCTCTTATAGCCTATGTTCATCCCGGGAATCTCCTGAACATTTTGCAAAACAAAACCATCAAATCGGTTCAACGGTATGGCCGCATAGAATACGAACAAACAAGCCACCAAACAAGCAAACAAACAAACATTGATTTTTATATATATATATGTCCACCGCTGTGGTCTCGAGGTAGCGTGCTGCCTTATCACGCAGCGGGCCCGGGTTCGATCCCCGGTCGGGGCAGTTTTTCTGGGTGAGGTTTTTATCGGGGTTTTTCCTCACCTGTAAGACAAATGTCAGGAAAACTTTAAGGCCCATACGGTCCCCGAAATCATATGGCCATCATCCTTATCATCCTTACCATTATCATTATCATCCTTCACCGGTGTGGAAAGCAACGGGAAGCTACCACACCTACACAATTCCCTAGTAAAGCTGCAAGCGTAGCATGAAAGTGCTATGATTGTAGTGAAGGACCTGCCTTCGGGCAGAATTACTATGGATGGATGGATATATATATATATATATATATATAGAGAGAGAGAGAGAGAGAGAGAGAGAGATTATGTCTATTTAATAATTTATTTGTGTACAGGTGGCAAAATGAAAGTGGCCACAAGAAGTTCCACTTTGGATCACATACTTTTACACGTTGCATGCACTTGTAGATCTATAGTTGAAGTGGTTTCTGAACAAGTGGTGTATACGGTAATAAGGAAATACTAGACAACTACCTCTCATGGAATAGCGATTAAAGCACTAGTTTAATGATTCGAAGATTTGAGTTCGAAACTTGTTCAAGCTTTCAGTTTATATTTTATCGTCACTTCGGCGATAAAACAATACAAATTATTTTTTTAACAGTACAACAGCATAATACTAGTTTTGTTTTTTTTACATTATTACATTGTACATACTGTCTTGTAACGAAAAATACATTGTAAAATATGTAATGAGGATTTGAACCACAGACGTCAACATTCAAAAGTTTTTAACGATGGAACAATATGGCTTTTACTTCGTACTTCTCCAATTCAAATTATTTGCAGAAAGATTATAATTTAACATTAATTTAAGTTATATGTAATTGTAGGCTTTCACGGCCTGCGTCTTGATCCATATTTGGTTCGTCTTCCGGGCTTATAGGCCGTGGTCTGCAGCCGACTGTTGAGGAGTTCACAGAGAGTACGCAGTATCTCCTAATGAGGTCTACCGCAGCAGTAGACGAAACGTCGAGTAAGAAGACAACCAGACCACGGCCTATAAGCCCGGAAGACGAACCAAATATGGATTAAGTTATATGATTTAACAATGCTATAAAGTATAAAATTAGAACATAAAATACATAAAAAACACACAAACAAGTGTATTACAGCAGCAATAAATAATAATAATAATAATAATAATAATAATAATTTATATATATATATATATATATATATATACAGAATTTTAATGTTTACACATCTTCTGTGCCTAAAGTTTTATTTTCCTTCTCCACTCGTCTCTATCCATCAACTCCATGTGCTCCAGTCCTCTTGTTCTCATTCAAATTCTTATTTCTTGCATCCACGAGTTTCGAGATGTTCCTTTCCTTATTCTTCCAGGTGGACACCATTCCAATGTTTTCCTGGGTAACCTTTCTTCTTGCATTCGTCATGCGTGCCCATACCAATTTAATTGATTATATCTTATACAATCTACTAATGAATATCTAATATTCATTTCTTCTCGTATAACAGTATTTTTTTTCTAATTTTGAACATCTTGCTGCTCTCCTCAAGAAATCCATTTCCATCGACATAAGTTTTTGTTCTAACTTTTTGTTGAATTTCCAAACTTCAGCTCCATATGTGACAGTACTTCTCACTATTAATTATATATTTGTAACTTTGTTTTATATGTCTGTTCCATAAGACTCCATTCATCATTGCGGTTATTGCTCTGTTTAATAATAACAATAGCTGCTTCTTCTTCTTCTTCTTCTTCTTCTTCGTAAACTTAATTTGTAAGATTTTCATCCTGTTATTTTCAAAATCACTTCTCATATGAAGACAATAGCAGTAAGTAATAATAAGCCTAATAATAATAATAATATTCTTCTTCTTCTTCTTCCTTCCAAGTATTAGGCCAAGGCCTGTTACGATCCTAAAGAAAATTTTCGCTCCAGTGTTTCCGTGAAATTCTCGTTTAAGACTTGAAATCATAATAATAGTCCCTTCGATTGGTTGCTGGCCAAAGGAAGGCAAGACCAGTGATGAGGCTGCAATCATATAGCCTCTGGTCAGGCTTTTCTGAAGAAAAGAAATTTAAGGAAAGAAGAAATGGAAGAAAGGAAAGACTCTCTAGCCCGCGGATGCCCTAATAGAGTCGGGGTCGAAAAAACAAAGAGTTAACCAAGAGAGGTTAGATAGTAAAGTTAAAAGAGTGCAAAACACAAGTTAGTGGATAAAACGTTTTGCTCAGCTTGGGCACCATGTGGTCGCCATCCACATATCCCCTAGATGAGGACCCCTGAGGGATAATATTATTATGATTATTTAATAATAATAACAAAAATAACAATAATAATAACCACAATAATGATTAATAATAAGAATGATAATTGAAGCGACATACATCAGGAATGTTAACCATAACTGAAGGGAACACACATGAGGCTTCATTAACAATATACAGATGACCAACTACGATGAAAAACAAAACGGTTATAGAGTCAACTTAAGAGATAATAGTGTGCAGTGAACAACAGAAACCAGACATGGGAGCTGTCATCGAAAGGACAACATTAAAACTCTTAAACATTATGTTGGAATGTTAAAAATCTCTTAACCACAAACAAGTGTTTCGTGACGTCATCATACACTCCAGCATGTTATATCATTAAAATCATCATCATAGTACATTCACGAATTTAGGCCATTTGTTGACATGTTTCGGCCTCAAGATAAACATCATCCAGAAGTCTTTTGAGTGGACGTCCTGGTCTTCTTCTTCCTGCAGGTTGATATCTTAACATTTGTTTGGGTATTCTGTGATCTTCCATTCGATGAACATGTTGCATCCATCTTGAATTATAATCAGAAATTTTGTTTTCTAAAGATTCCATGTGTAATTCTTCTAAGATGTCTTCATTTTTTTTTTTTGCGATCTAGTAGTGTGTATCCTGCAGTCCTCCGAAGATATCTCATTTCAGCAGATCTAAGTCTCTGTATATCCTTCTGTTTCAACGTCCATACTTCGCTACCATACAAAAGAGTTGGAAGAGCCAGTGTTTTATACACTTTCAGTCTTGAATGCTTTGGACTAACTGTGGCTTGAAGATAGAATTTATTAACCCTAAAATTCTTAAAAATTTAGATATTTTTGCATTTACATCCTTTTCTTCTTCATATGAGATATTTCATCCTAGATATGTAAAATTATTCACCTGCTCCAAAATTTTATTGTCCACTACAATTTTACTTCTGACAGGATCTACACCTTGAAATGCCATAATTTTTGTTTTTTCTGTAGATATCTTTAATCCATATTCTTCTGTAATTTTATTAAGTTCATACAGACCTTTCTGTAAAACCCTGTATTAAAAATCGATTAATTATTATTAGATCTAATTGTGACTTAAAAAACTTAACTATTTTGATTAAATTGACCTCTGTTTATTTTGTGGCATCTCGATTTTTTTGGATAAACTTTTACATTTAAAAATCGCCAGGAATGTGCTTTGCATGTTAGAATATTCATTTCTTATGGCATATGTATCTCTTATAAAACACAGTTTGCTTTTAAGTTTCTCTCAGAACGAGCTGCGTTCTATAATAGTTTTCTCACTGGAAAATTTCCATGTATTTTCTTAGGATCTAACCCGAAAAACTCGGATTTAGGAGCGGTCGTGCTACAGTCCACTCAACCAGTTTTAGTCTTTGAGGATCAGAGAAAATTGTTTGTCTTGTATTTAGTTTTTTGACGTTATTTGTAATAGTTTTATCTTTGTTGGAAATTGTAGTGGAGCAAAGATTCAAAATTCCAATACTTTTAAAATTCATTCTCAACCGTTTGGGTTGTGTAAAAAGTTAAAATATGTACCTGGGATATCAGACGATCTCAACAAATTAAAATTCATTAAAGTAGTGAAGGCCTTTCGGTTCTTGCTTTAAGGGAAGAAAGGAGATTACGAGTATTTGAGAATAAAGTTCTTAGGAACATTTTTGGCCCGAAGAGAGATGAACAGACAGATTAATGGAGAAGATTACATAACAGTAAACTACATGGTCTTTATAGGAAGACAGATATAATAAGAACAGTTAAGTCTCGTAGACTGCAATGGGCAGAACATGTGGCACGAATGGGGAATGAAACACGTGTATGGAAGCTTCTTGTAGGAAAACGCCAGCTTTGTAGAAACGCCCAGTTGGTAGACCAAGAATGAGGTGGGAGAAATAACTATGATTTGAGGGAAGTAGATTATACAAGGAATGATTGGAAAACATTAGCTCAGGATAAGGATGTATGGAGAACATATGTCCTCGCAGCCATGAACGGGTTCGATAATGCCAGTGAGTTAGTTAATGAAAGCCTTTCAGAAATTCTTATTCCATCTTCAGCAGTTGGGTAATGAATTTTAATTTGTTGAGGACGACATATTTCAGGTACAAATTTTAATATTCTAACTTTTGATTCAAATCTGACGTGTCTACGTTTGATGTGAAAATCAATGTCGTATCCACTTTTCTGATTATCATGAATTTTACATGCTCGCATGCTATTTTGTGGTATATTTCTCATCAAAAAGTTTACATTTACATAGATATATATATATATATATATATATTATAATACTAGAAGTCCCGGGCCGCGCGTTGCTGCGGCCAAAGTATACGTTGCTGTCTTTCAGCCAGATTACTTAAAACTAATACTTACACACGAAATAATGATATTGAAAATAAAAAAACACTGAACACACTTAAATTATGAAATAATCAATATTTGTAATTCAATTGAAATTCGCGGTTGCAACAAAAAGCACAGCCATCTCTTTGTTAAATAATAAACCAATTACCTTAACAAATTACCTTACACCGCCATCTGTTAGAATCGTATGGAACTCACAGATAACTCTTTGTTAAATAATAAACAAATAATTTGCAATAAAAATAATGCGACTATAAATTTACTTATAAACTACCCTAAGTCTCAAGTTGGATCAAACTGCACACAGTGTGCAAAATTTTATTAAAATCGGTTCAGTAGTTTAGGATTCCATCGCGGACAAACAACCGTGACACGTAATTTTTATATATTAAGATTATATATATGATATATATATATATATATAATATACATCGATAAAGCGTCACTGCTATAAAGTAAAATAAATATTCTCTTTAATTTGCTTACTTGATATAGTCAGCTACTAGATGGCAGCGAAGACAGTGGTTCTCGGCGACAACTAGTAATGAATGGAGAGTATAATACATATATAAGAAAAATAAGTGTTTGAATTGGATTCGCCCGGGTAGTGTAATGGATATCACGCTGAGGTACAGACTCAGAGATCCGGGTTCGAATCCCGTCCAGGCATTTATTTTTCTTATCGTACCATATATATATATATATTATATATACAGATATATATATATATATACATATACACACACATATATATATATATACACATACATATACACATACACACATATATATATATATATATATAATATATATCTATAATATATTAGAGAGAGAGTAGAGAGAGAAGAGAGAGAGAGAGAGGAGAGAGAGAGAGAGATATCTCCAATGTTTTTTTTAATTCCGCCAAAATTATTTAATGGGCATGTCATTTTTATTGTTTGCTCCGCAATTAGCTCTATTTTGTATCCTAAAGAAAACACTGGAATGTTTCCTGTATTACTTAATGTTACGGTTAATGTTAATTCTCTAACGCCTGCTATTAAGATGAATTTGTAGCCAGAGATAAATCGTATCTTGTACTGTTAAGTAGTATTAAATACATCTTAGGTTGATGACACTGTATCAACCTTTCTCATTCGGTACAGTAATGTAATAAAACAATCTTGAAAATAATTAACGAGCTCTTTAAATTTAAATCGTTTTATATACGAGGGGTTTACAATACCAAAAAAAATAACTTATCGTACTAAGTAATGCACTTACGAGTACATATAAAGTATATTAGATTACAGTAATTCACGGTTTTCTCAAACGTGAAAGTTTTAGGCCCGGATCATTTTTAATATCGTTAATAGAAAACATTAAAAATTATAAATGGATCATATTGTAAGAAAAGGAAGAAAAAAAGACGAAAGAAGAGTGAAGAAAAATATTTGTGCTTAGGCATAAAACTATGATTGAATGAATAAATAAGTAATGAGTAGTGCTCATATTATATGAAATTGCATTGTAGTTACCACTGCTAAAAAATGCTCATAAATATGAATCCTGCACTGGTAACTACCATTTTACACGCATTTTTTAACTGGTTTTAGCAGCCTAAATTATCATAAGTAATGCCACGAGTGATTTCCAAATATTCACGACTCACGAAGTGAGGAGTGAATTTATCTAGAGAATTTGGAAATCAAGAGTGGCCATTTGTTAGGACTATTTTAACGAATAAAATTAGGCTGTTTACTCACAAATCATTGTTTAAACTATAGTTATTTTAAAATAGGTATATATTTAATGTAAACGGCGATGTTTGAAAACACATCAAAACTATATATGATAATCAACATTACGGGTTATTAATTTATAATTTTTTTGGTAAACAACTCCGTACAAAATCAAGGAATATTTTCATTATTTGCTATATTCAATGTATTTGTTGGAAAAAAATAATGTTTTGACCTGTTCAGAACATTTAAAGGAGGAGTTTTTCTTTATCACAAAAGCAGGAGCTGATGAAGAGAAATCGATAAAGAGCGAGGTGAAACACGACTGTCATTGGTTGTAAAACAACATTCATTGAAACGTGATTGGCCATTGACTAGCATTTGTGGCATGAGTTAAAGAGTCAGTCTAGACTATTTATAAGGAGACTGATAGTTTTATGAAATAGGCCCCAAATAGTCAGCTCTTCGAATATACCAGTCATAGCTGGTTTTCACAACCTGAATTACAATACGCAGCTGCCCAAATTCCTCATGATGATGGGTGGAAACCAGTCCCATATACTTGTTGAAATTATTATGCCAATATGATTCGAGATAATGTTTCTAAAAATATTTGAGAACTTCAAAAAAGTTTAAATTATATGGAAGAAATAAAAAAATGCAAATCCCTTGAACATTAATGACATTAAATCAACACACTTTCGTTAAAAATTGAACAATGAATCTAACAAACGCAAATTTAGTTTGTCTATTAACACTTGTAAGTACTGTTACTTTCCAGAATATGGAAATTTACTGACGTGATGCAAAATTCACAGATTGTAATATTACGTAAGATGCACAATTAAATTTTCACACCTTATTCACATCTACATAAAACACTAACAATCAACTAATGCTGAGAAAAATTGAGATGAAAGTGTTCGCAGCTTGATTTGTCTCTATATTTTTTAGATTGTTGTTGAATCTCCAAATATTTTGAAACCCTATTTCGCCACAAAGGCATGTTAGGGTTGTAGCTTACTATAACAATATTATAGTATGCATTGTAAAACAGAAATATTATGTTATGGTTTTGAACGAGTGTTATGGATTACATAAATCATCTATAAGTGTCTTAGAAAATACTACATATTGTTATGAAGTTCGTAAAATGTTTATAATAAATTTGGTTCTTAAAAATCAATTCACACATTGAGGCAGAAACCTCATCATCATTTAAAAGAAGTTTAACCAGAATCTTTGTATTTGAAGAGAAAAATTAGATCGGTACTTGCTCAGGTAGCTCAGTTGGTAGAGCACTTGGTCTAGAGAACCAAGGGTCCCGGGTTCAAGTCCCGGTCTGAGCGTATAATTTTTCTCTTCAAATATGATTTATCCATCATTGAGATGTACGAAATCAATAATAGAAACTTGGAAAAAGCCGTACTGGCTGTAATGTATAATTCCCAAATATGTCTTCTTAATAAAGGAGCCGCCATTTGCAAGATAGAAGCATGGCTTCACAGCATTGTGGTGGATGGGAATTACAATGTATATAGAGAAAGATTTGCGTTTAGATCGGTACTTTGCTCAGGTAGCTCAGTTGGGTAGAGCACTTGGTCTAGAGAACCAAGGGTCCCGGGTTCAAGTCCCGCGTCTGAGCGTTATAATTTTTCTCTGTCAAATATGATTTATCCATCATTGAGATGTACGAAATCAATAATATAACATGGAAAAAGCCGTACTGGCTGTGATGTATAATTCCCAAATATGTCTTCTTAATAAAGGAGCCGCCATTTGCAAGATAGAAGCATGGCTTCACAGCATTTGGTGGATGGGAATTACAATGTATATAGAGAAAGATTTGCGTTTAGATCGGTACTTGCTCAGGAGTGCTCAGTGGTAGAGCACTTGGTCTAGAGAACCAAGGGTCCCGGGTTCAAGTCCCGGTCTGAGCGTATAATTTTTCTCTTCAAATAAAACATGTTTTACAGATTGTATTGATTCTTGACATTTACAATTATGATCACTGTCTAGGTTAATATTAAATCTCCTAAAATATTACAGAAAATGTTAACTACCAACTACATTGTTCTAATATTTTAACTTCGCCTATAACACAGTGTAAAAAACAGCATATTAGTAAAAGAAATAATATGAACGAGTTAATTCAGACTCCTACAGTATATACGAGATACTGAGATCAAAATCCCACGAGAGGCAACTGGATTTTCTGTGTTTTTTTTTTCTAAATTATAAATTAAAATTATTGGTTTTAATTTTCACTTTGATTGCCTATTTCATAATTATGTACAGTGAATAAATAATTGCTGATATAGTATTATTAGGCGATAGCGAGGAGATACCAAAGATTAACACATACTATTGGCCATCACTAAGAAACTGAGAATGGAAGTTAAAACATCAACGTAGAAATGCATTGCATATATAATGGAAATGGACAGTTAATGATAAATGAAGGACATTTTGAAGAAGAGGCTGAAATATCTAGGAACAATAATTACTAATAGGAATGAGATGCACAAACAAATTTAACATAGGCTCAATTCTAGAAATGCATGCTATTATACAGTACAGGGACTCCTGTCGTCCCAACTTCTCAAAAAAGATTAATTGAAAATATATAAAACTGTTATTCTATCAATTACATGGACGCGAAACATGAACTCTTAGTTTAGAAGAGGAGAAAATATTACTAGTATTTGAGAATAAAGTTCTTAGGAAAGTTTTTAGAACAAAGAGAGATGATCAAACAGGCAAATGGAGAAAACTACATAACAGTGAGCTACATGATCTTTATAGAAAACCAGATATAAGAAGAATAGAAAGTCTCGTAGAATGCGATGGGCAGGACATATGATTGGAATAGGGAATGAAAGAAAGGTATGGAGGTTTCTTGTAGAAAACCCAGGGAGAAAACACCCAGTTTGTAACCAAAATGAGGCGGGAGAATAATATTGACCGTGATTTGAGGGAAGTAGATTATACAGGGGATGATTGGAAAACATTAGCTCAGGATAGGGATGTATTTTACTGCACTTAACTATACAAGCCTTTTTTATCCTGTAGTTTAACGGTGCAACCAAACTTAAGATATCTAACCTCACTGACTTTCAAAACGGACAAATTGCTGGAGCTACGTGACTAAAATTGTCAAATTATTAGATTTTCAAAGAGCACAGTTTCTAAGGTTATGTCTGTATACTTGTATAAAAGTAAAACATCTTTTGTAAAAAAAAAAAGTGGCCACAAACACAAACAAAATGAAAAAAAGATTCTGAGGAGGATTGTGTAAAAAAATCATGTAACTACTGCAAATAAATTGACTGCAGAATTAAATATACATTTATCAGTTGATGAGAGAGCTGCACAAATGAACTACTTACGACAAAGCTGCAATTAGTAAACCACTGAGTGTAGGCAGGAATGCAATAAAACAGAAACAGTGATGCTATGAGCACATGCCCCTGACTGCTGATGATTGGAAAAATATAATATTATCTGATGAATGAACATTTACGCTTTTCCCTACTACTGGTAGTTTATATGTCTGGAGAACATAAAAAATAGCTTACAACTCAGACTGCTTAGTGCCTACAGCTATACATAGTGGAGGTCAATAATGGTTTGAGCAATAATATCCTGGTATTCTGTAGGTCCTACTGTCACAATGAATCCCAAAGAGGCTGCTAAGGTATATGGGGAAATTCCAGTGGACCATGTGTATACTCAATAGTATACACATTGTACCCCTCAGGTAATGCTATATTTCAGGATGAATATGTCCCTGCTCACCTGCTGGTTATGTTAAAGACTGGTTTGAGGAGAATGAAGAAATAAGAGACTACTAGGATAAAGTTAAATCTCCAGATATGAATAATATTGAGGCAATGTGTGAATCCTGAATTGGAAACTAGAGTAAGAACAAGATTTCCACTTTCTTAAAGAACTAGAAGAAATTCTCCATGAAGAATGGTACAGTTTGCCCATAGAACAGGTCTACATTCATAAGCTGTATGAAGCAATTGCAGCTTTTTGAAGACTAATGATGCTCCTGTACCATATTAACTAAGATTTGGAAGGTTGTTTCCATATTTCGTCTACCTCCCTGAATGGATGTATGCTGCAGTATAACTCTAGAATCCCCTGGACATTTTCAACCCCGATGATATGATAGGTGATACAATTATAATGAAAAGCGCCAAGAGAGTCCTTAAACCTAAACTTAACCTGAATCCAGACCATGAGTGACCACAGTAATAATTCCCTTTAACAAACAAGTGAGTGTTTTTTTTTTTATAAAAACGACCCTTTAACTTTTTATTGGAAACGAGAATTGGATGTCATGCAATATATGGAGGCTTGCTACAATTTGCATATATCATATCCATCAATAGTAATTCTGCCCGAGAACAGATATTTCACTGCAATCATAGCATTTTCATGCTATGCTTTGCAGCTTTACTAGGGAATTATAGGTGTGGTAGCTTCCCGTTGCTTTCCACACCGGTGAAGGGTGATGATGATCATGATAAGGATAATGGTGATGGCCGGATGATTTTCGGGGACCGTTGGGCCCTAAGCTTCCTGACATTTGTCTTACAGGTGAGGAAAAACCTCGAAAAAAACCTCACCCAGAAAAACTGCCCCGACCGGGGATCGAACCCGGGCTCGCTGCGTGACAAGGCAGCACGCTGCCTCTAGACCACAGTGGTGGATATATATATATATATACACTAGCGATCTTGGCAGACGTCCTGCCCAAAAGTTCAATTCTCGTGTCATGGCCGGACGATAAACATAGGCCTATGTATTAATAAGTTCACAAGAAAACTCCTCACTGCCATCTGTTGTGGCTCAAGAAACGTGCATGATGACATTACATTGTTGTCATGCGAAATATGTCGGTAATGCAGTTGATTACACATTTGAAATAAAACATCTCCTGTATCCCTATCGCACCTACAGTATCCAATTGTGAATCTAAATCATCCAAGGACCCACTCCAACACGCACAACAAATTTCATCAAAATCGATCCAGTCGTTTAGGCAGTTTTTAATTTCGGATTTTAAGTAAACTCCGCATCTAATTGTTGGATTTCGCTCATGTTTTGATAATACCCAGTTCGGTTTATTGTAATAGGATATACTGAGTTTCGTTGTGAAACATCGAAAAATGTGACTGCTAGAGAGATTTTTAAATTTTCACTTCAGGTGAACTCCTACACCTAATGGTTTTAGTGGGTTCAATTGTGAATCGAAACCATCGAGGGACCCAATCAGATACGCACAAAAAATTGCATCAAATTCGGTGCAGTCGTTTAAGAGGAGTTCAGTGACAAACAACACGTACAGAAGAATTACACATATAAAGATGTCACAATCTATAGAATCATTTTCAAAATACTTTGTTTATACTGCGATGTATGTAGACTGTAGAAAATTTGGAAAAAACTGCACTTAAATTAGCGTGAAATATTTTCGAAGTCCTATAGAACAACAGTGCGCATGCACCAGTGTTTATAGAGCCAGCGATATCCCACAATCGAACCACATATCGATTATCATCCTCGATTACTATCCGTGGCTGTGAAATTTAAATGACCAATATTTGCAATAAATCCCCAAATCTATGTTAAAAAAATATATTAATAATATTAAAATTACCAAACGTTTATTAAACATGGGTGTACATTTACTTATCACTCCAACAAGCGATAACCCAAAACAGCGATAGAAAAATCACAGACTAAGTAATATACTCTGCTGAGAAAATAGCAGTTAGCATCACAATAGTGTCTAACAGTGTCATAATATTGTGATTTGCAAATTTAAATAAATACTTCAAAATTGTCTAATAATATTATAAAAATTGTTCGAAAAAGTTTAAAATATTAAATAATGTTAATAAATACAGAAGAAGAGCTATAGTTTACAACAATATAAGTGAAAAATCAAGAGCTAGTAAAAGTGCAGTTGAGCCGAAAATTTTTTTACATCTCCTAAAAATTAACTTTTTTACAAGGGCTGTTTTTATTTAAAAATGTCTCAATTCTTATGGTCTGACAGGGAATCAAACTCGGGACTCCATGAACTGTAGTCAGAAGCTCTGACCATTAGACCACGAGTTTGGTCACATTGGTTTAATTAATTTAATATTTTAATAAAAATAGTAAAACAAACGAGTAGAAATTACTTACATTTGTGACGTATTACACACTGAACACTAATAAATTACAGTTTTAAATTATTTTGTTTTCACTGCGGTCCAACACATTTAAATAACTGACACGATAAATTACAGTTTAGCCAATTTAAAGATTAATACTGCTCTTTAGGAACCTAAGCTAAGGCGACTCGACATAACAGATATGATTCTATGAGAATAAAATAGTTCATGCTTACTTGATATGGAAAGCCTCTGACCTCGTCACGTCCGGTCAACGAATTTATGAATCTGATCAAACACGATTATTTATTGACTTTCAGTCGTATCAACATGAACTTCACACTGTACACATTTGTTTTCATGAAAATATATAGCAAGTAGTCTTTTATTTCTTTGTATTTAACATATCCGGTCATTAGCAATTCAAACTACTTCCATGTACCAGCCAGCAAATTTTTATCAAAGGATCTTATTTCTTAAAATTCGTTTCCTTTCCTTGAAATCTAAGAAACAGAGCTCGCGGTTTTACTTTCCTTCCGAAGGAATTCACTCGGATTTTTACTCCACGAAACATCCAATGATCCCGGCATTTTAATTGGCTAATATGGTAATAATACTATAGCTCAACTCAACATGTGATATGAATTTTAAATACCTAATAAATTACTATGTCCCGCGCCATAGCTGAGTGGTTAAGGCAAGAAGCCTTGACGCAGAGCTACGAGACTTCCGCTGGTTCGAGTTCCCACGAGAGAAGACATTTTCTCATGGAATTTCGGCCATTATGGGACCGTTGCCTACCCAGCATCGTGAGGCATTTGGGTAGCTACAATAAGTGGCGACTCCAGGTTGAGAAGACCAGCTATAACGGCTGGGGGACACGACATTGCCGACCACATGTCACCCCTACACTGGCTAGATGATCGTATACATCTGTGATTAACACACGTGAATGTGAGGCCAGCAGCCGGCTGGTAGGCCGAGGGCCTTCTAGGCCTGTCGCGCTTGGAGTTTGTTTTTAATAAATTACTATATTTATATACAACAATGAGTGCCTGTCTATTTGTCTTTTATGGACTAAAAAACTGATTTTTTTTATTGAGGGTCTTTCCACTTTTCAGCGGTTGCCTTTTACCAACCGGCTGCTGGCCCTTCACATCCACATGTGTCAATCACAGAGGTAGATGATCAACAGCCAGTGTAGGGGTGACATGTGGTTAGCATGTCGAGTCCCCCAGCCGTTATAGCTGGTTCCTCAACCTGGAGACGCTACTTATTGTAGCTACCCAATTGCCTCACGATGCTGGGTGGGCACCGGTCCCATACTGGCCGAATATACCATGAGAAAATTTCTTCCCCCATGGAGACTCGAACCAGCGCAAGTCCCGTAGCTCTGCGCCAAGGCTCCTTCCTACCTTAACCGCTCGGCTACGGCGCGGGACGACTAAAAAACTACTTTCCCGATTTGAATGGTGTTTTTTTTCCCCCTTCATTTAGGGATTTTTCTGGGACAACTAACATGTATACGTATAAAACATATAGCCTACGTACTATAGGACAGGAGTTAAAATAAAGTTGGCAACACTACGTAATGACTAAAACACGTTTTAGACTGCAAATATGCAGATTTCAGGTTACTTTGAGCTCAACTTCTCACTTAATTTTAAGTAATTTCTCATATCTTTAGGGTAAAAAATCAACATACATATATACATAATAATATATATATATATATATATATATATATTATTTATTTACATACTCCAAGAGTAAATGGTTGTATTTCTCTCTTTTTTTTATTTTAATTTATTAAGTGGCATGGTAGCATAGAATCCCCACGTAATTAAATGCGGTAAATTACTTTTATATTCTACACTGTGTTAAAAAAAAAACTGATATGGTATTTTACTTAATGTTGATCTATTAGTGTCGCGATCCAAAGCTGAACGCGGAACGACCGGTAAATTTTGTTATGACGCCTCTTATTTTAGGCTTCATGTCCTTTATTCTTTTGTTGCATGCATATTTGTAACTTCCGTAAAATGTTACTCATCTATTCACTGTTGCCCTCCTTTCACGTGTACACTTTAAAAACACAGCACATTTTATTCCTATTTCTTCATGCTGGTTATTTGTTTATTAATACACTTATATTGCACTGGTTATTAGGCAATGTCTCGTCTAACGTTTTAACGGCGTTTTTACTGTATCTATTACTTCAGAACATCAAATAACTAAGACTTAATTTTCAAACATCAAAACATAACAAACACTGTTTTTAATTTCACGTTACGATATACTTAACCAGTTAAATTCCACGAAAGTTTTCAACCGTTTCCATTACATATTCATAACTTACCCTAATTTACTAAAGTCATTCTCTCTGAAGACGTTATTTAAAAGACTATCTAAAAACACATTTAAATTGCATTTTCTATAATACTATAACTTGCCTACAAAGCAAGATATTTCAAAACATTTAAATGCATGCCAGACATAAAGAGTTTTGCTTAAAGAGGAGATGTCCTACAAGAAGTGGAAGGTTCTTATTCTAGCTAATGTTTATAATATATTGGCTACAATGAGGATTCTAAGAGTAGGGCATAAATTGTTGCGAATGGAAGGAAATAGGCAATAAATGAAAGAAACAATCCAGTAATGAATTGATAAAAGAGAAAAAAATGAAATAAAAAATAAGAAAAGGGAAAGTAATACAGTAAATAAATCAACAGAAAAAATAATAACAGGTAGAAAAAGCCGAAAATATTAGTTGCTATATCGATCGTATTTGTTTAGCAATAGCAACAGTAACTGTTATTGTTACACAGTCAACCTAATTCCAAAACCTCGTCGATTTATATGTATTTTTATATTACTACTCACTTACTGGCACTATAGAACCCGTAGGTTCATGGCAGCGCTGACATAAGCTCTCTATACATCCCTATCCTGAGTTAATGTTTTCCAATCGTCCCCTGTATACTCTACTTCATCATGGTTAATGTTTATTCTTCCACTTCATTATTAGACTACCAACTGGGTGTTTTCCCTCTGGTTTTCCTACGAGAAGCTTGCGTGGACATAAGCTTTCCATAACATATCTATCCTGAGCTAATGTTTCCCAATCATTCCCAGTATAATCTACTTCCCTCAAATCATTTTTTCCCTTCCAATACCCCAGGTTTGTCATTTTGACATTTCAGGTGTTCTCTCCTGGCATTGGCTTAACTGTAACCCACTTCTGAAGTTGGGGCGCCTAGAAGGCGGAGTTACGTTACCCCCCGATGATACGATGGATGATAAATGATAATGAAGCGCCAGGAGAGTTCTTAACCTAAATTCCAGACCATGGGAAACCACAGGAATAATTCCTTTTAAGGAAAAATTCCTATGGTTTAACCGGGAATCGAATCCGGGACCTCGTGAACAGTAGTCAGAAACGCTGACCACTAGCCCATGAGGCTGGTCTCCCTCAAATCATGGTTCTTGTTATTCTCCCACCTCATTCTTAGTCTACCAACTGGGCGTTTTCCCTCTGGTTTTCCTACAAGAAACTCCCATGCACATCTTTCATTCCTCATTCGTGCCACGTGTCATGCCCATTGCAGTCTACGAGACTTAAGAATATAAGAAAATAATAGTAAAACTAGCATACCCTATATAATAGTCAAATGGCTTAAATAAAGCAGACAATAGACTGATTTTCACCCATAGGCCTACGTGTATTTTTTATAACAAGGGCTATACAGCGTAATTATTTGTTACTGGACAAAAGTATGATTTTTTCAATCCCCTCTCAAGGAAGCCGATTCCTAGAAATTTCCTCATCCATTAAATGTCATCGAATTAATCTGATGTTCAACCACAGCATGACGTATGCTCAAACTACAGAACAGAAAGACCGATTGCAGAAACAAAATGGGGGGAAAAAGAGGTAAAGAGAATAAAAAATCGGAATATAAAAGCGGAAAAACTATTTGAAGAAATAATTGCGTACATAGATAAATATTTAATAACTGTAAAAAAAGTTTTAATTATCGTTGTAAAACGTTTAAAATAGTACGAAGTGTTAAAAATAGAAAGAGGTACGTTGGCAACAGAATTACAATAATATAGTATAAAAATCAAATGGAAGTTAATCTAAAGTTGGACCTATAAGAGCAATTAACAAACATAGGAAAAGGATAAAAGGAAAAACTAGTCTTCTAAAAGAAGTTGCAATTCGGACTTTACTTAGAAGAAACAGAATCTGAGTTAGTCAAAGAAAAAAAGAGTTAAATATAATATAAATAAAAGTACTCTCTACAAAAAATTGAAAAAAACTTTCAGATACTACACGAAAAAGGAGACATGTTTACGGTCATCTTCTCAGAATGAACTCTAACAGATTGACCAAACAAATCTTAGATTTTTTCCGTAACAGCAAAACAAAACCAAACTGGTTTAAAAAAACTAAAAAAAAAAAAGACCTAGTAGAATTAAAGATTATAGAAAATTCACTAATCGATCGAATAGCTAAATTAATTTTTCGAGATGAAAACATAAGGTTTCGGGATAAATCTACACAAAAATCCTAACCTAATATTGCGGAAGAAGATAGGAAAAGAAAATCAGAAAGAATGAACAAATGCTGGGCACTAAGGAAAGAACAACACAGAGAAACGCTTGAAATAACGTATCCCAAAGAGGGCGAAACAAATAAAAATAAATGAAGGTAAAATATGGAGTGTTAAAGAAGGAAACATGAGAAAAAATATGAAAATATAGCCTAATGGGAAAACTAAAAACAAAATAATAAATCTAATGTTATGTGCAAACTATTTATAATTTGCAATTTCAGTAAGAAATGGTAAAAAACATTTTATGAACAATTGACTTAACTCACCTGCATACAACGTGACAAATGACAATAGCTGTACAAAGTTCACTAGATACTAAGGAGCATGACAACTGACGTCTGAACCGCGCCGCTATTCCACTGCAACTGAACAAACCGCCGGCTGCCTGCCTCTCTGCCGGCTAAATCCCCTACCCAACAAAAAATACCAGCAAGGGGCGCGCTCTCTTCCGATATATCCATTTGTAAAGCGTGGGGAAGAATTTAGATCTAGCAAATTACGGAAATCGCAAAAATCCTCCTTGATATTAATTTTTTTTATAACGGCTTCTGCCGGGGTTATAACTTAATATGTCCTGCTATAAATAAAATGTCTTCCCTCTTTGAATTCAGAGTCGCATAAATATAGATTGAATTTAAAACAGAGAAAGGAAAAAAATATGTGCATATTTAATTCAATCTATTCAGAAATGAACAAATATTCATATTAACTTCCTGTTATAGACCTATTTCTTAGTTTTCACACGTTGGACCTGTCTCGTGGGATAATGGTCAGCATTTCCGAGTACAGTTCACGAGGTCCCAGATTCAATACCCGGTCAGACCATACGAACTTTTTTTTCTTATAGGGAATTATTCCTGTGGTTGCCCATGGTCTTGTATTTGGGTTAAGGACTCTCCTGGCGCTTCATTATCATTTATCACCCATCATATCATCGGGTGCTGCCTTGTCACGCAGCGGGCCCGGGTTCGATCCCCGTCGGGGAGAGTTTTTCTGGGTGAGGTTTTATCGGGATTTTTCCTCACCTGTAAGACAAATGTCAGGAAAACTTTAAGGCCCAAACGGTCCCCGAAATCATATGGCCATCATCATCATCATCATCCTTCACCGGTGTGGAAAGCAACGGGAAGCTACCACACCTACAATTCCCTATTAAAGCTGCAAAGCATAGCATGAGAATGCTATGATTGCAGTGAAAGACCTCGGGCAGAATTACTATGGATGGATATCATCGGGGTAACGTAATGCTGCCTTTCAGGTGCCCCAACCTAAAAAATGGATTATAATTTCGTCAATGCCAGAGGAGAAACCCCGAAATGTCATAAAAGACAACCTGGTGGCATTGAATAAATAAATATATATATACCTTAGTTGAGTAATTTTAAGCCTATTAATCTTTGTGAGGTCCACCGCTGTGGTCTCGAGGTAGCGTGCTGTCTTGTTAAGCAGCGGGCCCGTGTTCGATTTCTAGTCGGGACACGCTTCTGGATGAGGAATTTTCGGGGTTTTTCCTCATCTGTAAGACAAATGTCAAGAAGCTTAGGGCCCAACGGTCCCCGAAAATCATCCGGACATCTTCATCATCCTTATTATCATCAACTTTCACCGGTGTGGAAAGCAACGGGAAACTACCACACCTATAATTCCCTAGTAAAGCTGCAAAGCATAGCATGAAAATGTTATGACTGCATTGAAAGACCTGCCCTCGAGTAGAATTACTATGGACGGAATCTTTGTGATGCGTAAACTGTTAGACGTTCGCCTGTCACCACTAGTGTCTCGAGTTCGCGTCTTTGTCACTCCATGTGGGTTTCTTGCTAGACGAAACGGAGTCTGGGCAGGGGTTTCTCCCATTTTCCCCTGCCACAAATTGCATTCCATCATTTTTCCATATTCATCTCATTCAATTCGTTTTTTATCATTTAATCTGAGGCTATGATGGTCCGTTAAGTATGGTCGGTCGGCATTTTTGTTACTTAAAGACCTTCTATGTAAGGTCCCTCGACACGACCCAAAATAGGATGCGAATTGAGGTGGTTTCTTTTTTAATATTTGTGTGAATATTTTAATTTAGTTACATTTGTATCACAAACGTTTAATAATTAAATAATTTTTAGGATTTATTGCATGATTCAACTCGCACCGACTGGTGAATTCTATGGTAACTGATGTAACGATTGCAACAAAATAAAATAACATTTTTAATTTTTCAACCGTCAGATAGTAGGAACTACTTTTTGTCTTCAAAACATTTATATGTAAGCTAGGTTTAAATCTCTTTAACAGAAAAGTGTAGTCTCAACCTTTAATAATTGTATTTAAAATGTAGACTTTATACGGCAACTAAGTCCACTGCTGTGGTCTCGAGATAGCGTACTGCCTTGTCACGCAGCGGGCCCGGTTGGATCTCCCGTTCGGGAAGGTTTCCTGGGTGAAGGTTTTTTTTCGGGGATTCTCCTCACCTGTAAGACAAATGTCAGGATAATTTATGGCTCAAACGGTCCTCGAACATAACCTGGCCATCATTATCATCAATATCATATTCACTTCATTAGATTAAGTTTAGGTTTAAGACCTCTCCTGGTGCATCATTACCCATCGTCATCACCCATCATATCATTGGGGCAGCGTAACTCGCCTTCCAGGCGCCCCAACCTCAGAAGTGGGTTACAATACGCCAATATCAGGAGAGAATACCTGAAATATCAAATGACAAACGGGTGGCATTGAACAAAAAAAATATCGGCAACTAACGTAACTGTTGAATGACATATTTACAGAGTGAGAGTAAAACAATAATATCTGTGAAGTTTTCAATTTTATTTCAACACGCAATTGTGAATGAAGTGTGTGTGTGTGTGTGTATGTATATATATATATATATATATATATATATAATAGAGGTCCACCGCTGTGGTCTCGAGGTAGCGTGCTGCCTTGTCACGCAGCGGGCCCGGGTTCGATCCCGGTCGGGGCAGTTTTTCTGGGTGAGGTTTTTATCGGGGTTTTTCCTCACCTGTAAGACAAATGTCAGGAAAACATTAAGGCCCAAACGGTCCCCGAAATCATATGGCCATCATCATCATGATCATCCTTATCATTATCATCATCATCATCATCCTTCACTGGTATGGAAAGGCAACGGGAAGCTACCACACCTACACAATTCCCTAGTAAAGCTGCAAGCATAGCATGGAAACGCTGATGATTGCAGTGTGAAGGACCTGCCTTCGGGCAGAATTACTATGGATGGATATATATAATAGATTTATTTAGCCTGGTGGAGTTAAGGTCATGTAGCCTTCTCTTCCACTCACCAGGACAAACATATGTTACATTTAAATACAAACAAAAATGCAATAATAGTGCAAATTAAACAATTGATTATCTGGTCACACTGAACAATAATGAAAATAATGTCTAATAATACAATAAAATTAAATACAACTAAAATTAAACTAATAGAACAATGTATACAGAAAGGAATAACAGCTCGAGTCTACTATACATAAAAAGAAAATAAAAATACAAAGAAAGTAATAAACTGTAATGAATTAATCTATCGCTTATATATACACGGCATTAGGTAAATATATTGACAGATCTTAATATTATGTGTATTAAATAATGAAAAAACAAATTATTAATTGTTAATAAAGTAATATTAGTGAGATGTTTCTATTAATAATTTTGTTTTCAATTTGTTTCTGAAAGGTGGTAAAGTTTGGCAGTATCTGACATAGGTTGGAAGATAATTCCATGTTCTAGCAAGAGAAACTGTAAAAGATTTCGAGTAATAGGTCGTGTGATGAGGAGGGGTATAACGGACAATGTACTGATGGGATCGGGTATCTAATTTATGTGTATCAGAGAGTCTAGTGAAGCGGTGTGATAAATAATAAGGTAATGATGTGTGTAATATTTTATAGAGAAGAGATAGGGAAAGGATGTTTCTACGATCTTGTAGACGAAGCCATGAAAATTGTTCCAGGGATGGTGTAACGTGATCAAACCTGCGAATACCACAAATAAAACGTATGCAATAATATGAACACGTTGAAGTCTTTGGGTAAGAACAGTATTTAGGTCAGTAAAACGAGTATCACAATAATCAAAATGGAGCATTGCAAGTGATTCTACTAACATTTTCCTTAGAGAAAATGGTAAACAATTTCCTATACGATTTAATGTGTATTATTGAGAAGATTGTTTTGCAAATGTTAATGAGAAAAAATGAATATTAAATATTCAATAGTAGTTTACATAATACAATTAAATCGATATGAGCATTTACGACGAATGCAAGAAGAAAGGTTATCCAGAAAACCATTGGAATGGTATTCAAATGGAAGAAGAAAGGAAGGAAGGAAGACCTCGAAATTCATGGATACAAGAAGTTAGAACTACACTGCTCAAAACAATTAGAGGAACACTATGAAATATGCAAATATTTTTTAATTGGATAAAGGTACAAACATGAAATTAATAAAGTACATTATTTGTGGTTATTTATTTATATTTATTGCTCATGTCAGTAAAAACAAATGAATAACTCTGACAATTAACTTTTCAAATAATTCCGCTATGTAAGCAATTGAATCTTGTGCTTATTTTTCAAAGTTAAACACTCGTTATATAGAGTTAGTATCGTGTATGGCCTCCACGACATTCGATGACACTTTGGTACCTTCGTGGCATGCTCCCAATAAGATTCTGCATTTCCTCTTGCGGGATATTCTCCCATTCCTCCTTCAGAGCATCTCCAAGTTGCTGCAGAGTTTGTGGAGCTTGATGTCGGTTCCTCACCTTCCTGTCTAGAAGATCCCACAAGTGTTCAATAGGGTTGAGGTCTGGGCTGACCGCTGGCCACTCCATTACCTCAATTTCATTCCTCCTCAGGAAATCCCTGGTAACAGCCGCAGAATGTGCCCTGGCATTATCCTGCATAAACAGAAATCCAGGGCCTACTCCAATGGCAGCAGGTACTACATGCTCTTCCAGAATGTGCTCGATATACCGGACAGCATTCAGTCGCTGGGGAACAAGTACAAGGTCCGTACGATTGTTGTACATAACTCCCGCCCACACCATTATGGAACCTCCTCCAATCTATCAATTTCCTGTACAGCCTCTGCGAAATCTTCTCCTGGCCGTCCCCCCACCCTCATCGACCATCACAACGTGTAAGACGATACTTGTATTCGTCCGAGAAGAGCACAGACTCCCACTGGTTCAGGTTCCAATCACCATGGTTTTCAGCATACGTAAGTCTTGCTGCCTTATGCCCATTTGTTAAGCGTGGTTTTTTAACGGGCCTTTTTGAACGAATATTCTCCTTTCCTTAATCTGTTCCTTATGGTTTGGTCTGAAACCCGGATTCCTGGAAGCCATATGAAGGTCATTCTGCAGGTATTTTTGCAGTTTTTGTACGCTGTCGAAGAGCAGAAAGAACAACGATCTTTCATCCTGGGGCTTGTTTTAAAATTTACGGCCCTGGCCACGTCTTCTACAATACTGACCTGTCTCTCTCTGTGCCTGTTGCGTAACCTGTACACCACGGAGGAGAAACCCCAAGCTCTCTAGCCACTTGCTGCAGAGATTGACCTTGTCGTAAAAGATGTAGAGCATGATACACTTCAAACTCATTTAAAATGCCTCATTTTGTCAGAGACGTCAATAAACAAGGCAATAATCAACATTCGTCACTATAGCAACATCAGGAAGCTTACCAATTAGAAGTGGCCAGTGCCTTCCAAAATAAAAAAAAATTCTCTATATTTGTTATTTGAGGTAATTTCTCTGTATTTAGGCCATGGATCTTTAAAATTTGTATCCAATGATAAAATTAATAATTCAATTTACATATTGTCCAACTTTCAGCATCACAGCTTTAAAAAACAATTACTTATTCAATTTATTACAAGTGTTCCTCTAATTGTTTTGAGCAGTGTAGTATGAGAACAAGAAGACTGGAGGACTTGGAGTGGATGAATAAAAATCCATCTATCCCGGCCGGGTTTGAACCCGCCACCCTTGGGACTAGAGGCAAGGAATATAACCACTCAAAGTGGTTGACTACTCAGGATTATATTTTAAAAAATCATGGTGCGACATCCCTAGAAGGTCCTTGGCCTACCAGCCGGCTGCTGGCCTCACACTCCACATGTGTTAATCACAGAGATCATTCAGCCAGTGTAGGGGTGTCATGTGGTCACAGCATGTCGAGTCCCCCAGCCGTTATAGCTTGTTTTTATCAACCTGGAACGGCTACGTATTGTAGCTACGCAAAAGCCTCACGACGTTTGGGTGGGCACCGGTCCCATTATGGCCGAATTTCTATGAGAAAATTTTTCTTCCCCCACGCTGACTCGAACCAGGGCAATGTCCAGTAAAATATGTAAATCAATCCCAGCCTGGGTTTTGAACCCCCTTACCTCGGATTTCGAGGCGAACATGATAATTTTTAATAGAAAATTTATGGTGTATCATCTTCTTCGCAGCATCAAGGATTAGACCTGCTGGTCTGTTCCGTCTCATCTGTAGAATTGGTCTATCCATCTTTACTCGGTCTTCCAACATTTCTTCGTCATAGTGGTTTGTAATGAATCTGTTTCGGAATTCTATTGTTATCCATTCTATTGATGTGGTCCATCCATTCATCTCTGTATTGTGTAATTCTATCTAATAGTTTGAATATATTCAGTTCTCTTCGTATATCCTCACTTCGCCTTTGATCCATTATTGTATAGCCAGCCACACTCCTCCTCATCATCATCATCTTAAGGCACGACAACTTCAAAAGTGAAAGTTTTGGCCTTCTCAACAGTCCTCCTCCATGCCAATCTGTCTCTTGCCATATTCAAATTAGTCACTTTCATTTTCCTTAGATCGTTCATTGTGTCATCCTCCCATCTGATCTTCGGTCTTCCTACAGATCTGCCTCCTATAGGTTTCCATTTGTTAGATCGTTCATTGTGCCATCCTCCCGATCGTTCATTGTGTCATCCTCCCATCTGATCTTCTGTCTTCCTACAGATCTGCCTCCTATAGGTTTCCATTTGTAGAGTTTCTTGACCAGTCTCTGATCATCCATTCTTATCAAATGTCCAAGCCAACCAATTCTGAGAGATTTTATATGGTTATATTGTTCTGATTTTTATATTAATTTGTTTAGTTCGTTATTTGTTTTGATTCTCCAACAGTTATCAATTCTGTATTTGGTCCCAAATATTCTTCTTAAAATTTTTCTTTCAAAAATTAGTAGCCTATTCTTCTGTTTAATTGTTTCTTTAGGACCCAAGTTTCACAAGCATATGTAACTACTGGTCTAATGAGTGTTTTGTATAACCTTATTTTTGCAGTTTTTGATATTAATTTGCTTTTAAATAAGGTTATATTTACAAAATAAGCTTTATTCCCATTTACCAATATTTTCTTTAATTTCCTCTTCTAAGTATTAGGTATGTCCGTTTTATGCCACACTCCTCAGAAACCTCATTTCTGACTTCTCTATTCTTCCCTTCCTGATTTTTGTTAAGACCCAGTGTTCCGATCCATACAGTAGTGTTGGAACCGCCATTGTTTTATACAATTTTAAAAATGTCTCCTTTCTACTTCCTTTGAGACTTCGTTTTATGGTGTCTCTTACTTACTCACTTACTCACTGGCACTATCGAACCCGTAGGTTCATGGCCGCACGGACATAAGCTCTCCATATATCCCTATCCTGAGCTAATGCTTTCCAGATCATCCCCTGTATAATCTACTTCCCTCAAATCATAGTTAATGTTATTCTCCCACCTCATTTTTGGTCTAACCAACTGAGCGTTTTACCATCTGGTTTTCCTACATGAATCTTCCATGCACGTCTTTTCATTTCCCCATTCGTGCCATATGTCTTGCCCATCGCAAGCCTACGAGACTTAAACTGTTCTCATTATATCTGGCTTCCTATAAACACCATGTAATTCACTGTTATGCAGTCTTCTGCATTCACCTGTCTGTTCATCTCTCTTTGGTCAAAAAATTTTCCTAAGAACTTTATTCTCAAATACTGGTAATCCCTCCGTTTCCTGCCTTAAAGTAAGAGTCCATGTTTGCGCACCCATATAATATAACTGGTAGAATAATAGTATTTATATATTTTCAGTTTAACGTTTTTTTGAAAGGAGTTGGGAAGTCAAGAGTCTCTATAATGTATAATAACAATGCATTTCCAGAATTGAGCCTATGCTTAATTTCCTTGTGCATGTCATTCCTGTTTGTGATTATTGTTCCTAGGTATTTTGAATTCTGCCACTTCCTCAAAATTTCTCTCATTTGTCATTAGCTGTCCATTTCAATTATATAATGTATTTCTTATGTGTGACCATATATTTAGTTTTATTGATATTTACTTCCAGTCCCAATTTCTTAGTGTTACTCAGTAGTGTGTGCGTGTTGGCCTTTAGTATCTCCTTACTATCGGCCAGTAGTACTACATCATCAGCATAAACTAACAGCTTATTAGCACCATTGAGTTGTAAGCCTTCCTCATCCTCTAAAGATTTAATGGCATGCTCTAGTACAAAATTAAATAGTAGAGGAGATAGTGCATCTCCTTGCTTTATGGCGTCACACGTATAATTAAATCTATAATAACCCCAATAAATATTTGACATCTGTTAACCCTAGAATGTTTTGGTTATTAGGAAACTTGTGTGTCCGAGCCGGACGTAGAGAATTTGTGGTAATTATTGCTAGAGATTTCAGTTTATAATTATTGCAGACGTATCCTGGTAGAGGCAGATGGTGCACTGTGAATAGATGGTTGGCCAGCCAAAGGGAAGGGGAAGATTTCTTGAAATGGGGACGCGTGTCCTAAACTACTTGAAAATGTTTATAATTCTTGCACACCTGGTGCCCTGGGGTTACATACATGTGATCCACACTTTGTGCCCAACTTTCGAAACTCACCTTTATTGTATTTTTATCACGATCCAAGAATTGTATAATATCTCACAAGTAATGTAATTCCTCATAATTCAAAAACCTGGTTTTGGGAGAAACTCATCACAAGGCCCTTTATTCTGACAAGAAAAATAAATAGTCAAATCCCCTTATAACGAAGATGATTTCCGCATACGTGGATATGATCGTTAGATTCGGCAAATTTCGTATCTTAATAATGTAAGACATCTTAGGAGAATTACACATGAAACCTTTAAAGAACAAAATATCTGAAAGATGAATACAACACATTCATTGAATGGACGATCACAGGATACCCAAGCATCATCATCTTCTTTCTCCTTCTTCTTCTTCTTTTCTTCTTCTTCTTCTTCTTCTTCTTCGAGGTATGGGCCTGTTGGCCCGTTCCGCTCCCCGAATCACAATATGCTACAGGTCGTACTTCCAACGTCGTTTTGGTCTTCCGACATTTCTTCGACCTTGAGGTTTATAATGAAGCATCTGTTTTGATAAACGATTACCGGTATTTGCATTGTTTGTACATGTTCAAACGAATTACATTTATTTCTGTATATTCTATCGTTTATATATATATATTATATATATATATATATATATATAATATATATAGATATTGTGTGTGTGTGTGCGCGCGCGCGCGTGCGCGAGCGCTGCGTGCGCTTGTGATTCTTGCTCTGATATCTTGACTTCTCTTTCGATCTCTCAAAATACACCTGCATGTATCTCAGAAATCTCATGTCCAAAAATCTCAATTTTATATTTATCAGAGATCGTAAAGGCCAAGTCTCATACCCGTATGTTAAACGTTGGAACGGCTACTGTTTTTGTAAAATTTCAATTGAGTTTCCCTGTGTGATCTTGTGATCACATATCTGAACCACTTATCTGTTGAAATTCCCTAATTTCTTCTCCATATCCAAATTTTGCAGGTACGATATCATGCATGCCAGATCATTAAAATAAGTTACTTGTTCAATGATGTTTGCTCCAATTACATTTTTGTCCTTTTATGCTGAATTCCAATAAATGCCTTGACTTTGTTTTCTCTGTTGATATATTTATATTATAATCATTTATTAGGTTTCCATATTTTATAATAAGTTATATATATGATTTTGTAGACGATTTCCGGTCTCAAGACAACCCTTTGAGGATGCCGGACGCAGTCTCTGGCGAAACGTTGGGGAACTACAAGCCTCAAGACCACGGCCAACAGCCCGGAAATCGTCTACAAGATGATCATCATAGTACACTCCGGCCGTGAAAGCCTAAGTCAAGTTATATATATATATATATATATACACACATATAATTAACAAAAACAAGTTACGAGTTTTGGAATTAAGATAACGGTTAAGAATAAATATATAAATAATGTTTATATCTATAATGGCGTAACAGCCGAAAGTTGTGCCTTTGTTAGGAGTTACTGAACCAATTTAATTTAATTACGCTTATTTGCCTACAGATGTCATGAATAGTATGCGGTCAACATACCGACCCAATGAGACATACAGTATATAACTAAGGTATTACTACGACTATTTAACGCATGCCCCGAATAGGAGTCAATGACCAATCACATTTCAATGGTTTTTTATTTACAACCAATCACAGTCGTGTTTCCCCTAGAATTTACCAACTAAAGTTTATCATAATAAAGAAAGCACCTCCTTTTTAACATTCTGGATAGGTCATAGCATTATTTTGCAGTGACTGACTCTCTCTAAGAAATACGGCTACCAGATTGTATATATAGTGCATGAATATCAACAAAAAGCGCATACGAGAGATAATATAAAAACAATTGTAACAATTGATTATACCACAAAAAAAAAAGAGACCACTGTTTGCACTTTCTTAAACGAATTATTTTCCAGGAAATGACGTTACAGAAAAATGTAATTGACATATTTATAATAAGACATCAGAAGTTAATTAATACCTATAACGTTGGTTATAAATTTCTCCACTAGGGTGCATTCTTACAACATTGCGATCCTTTGGCAATAAATAATATGATCTGGTTGCAGTGATGAAAAAATAAGCAAATGAAGCGTATCAATCGTTTCTCATTTGTTTTCAAACATCGCCGTTTACATTAAATATATAAATATTTAAAAATAACTATAGTCAAATAATGATTTGTGAGTAAACAGCTTAATTTTATTCGTTAAATAGTCCTGACAAATGTCATTCTTGATTTCTAAATTCTCTAGATAAATTCACTCCTCACTTCATGAGTCGTGAATTTATCGATAATTGGAAATCACTCGTGGCATTACTTATGATAATGAGGTCAGTAAATTTTGGTTGGAGGTCTCTTTATTCAGGCTTAAGAATCTTCTACGAGCCTGAAAATCTTCAGACTTGGGATCCACGGCTTAAAGTCCTTCTCGGAGGACTTTCTCCTTGGATTTTTCCATCCTAAACAATCAATCGACTGCAGCGGGGTTTGAACCCACGACCCTCCGGACCAGAGGCAAGGAACATAACCACTAGTCCACGTGCGTAACGTGCCTTAAAATGGTAGTTACTGTTCTTTTAATGGAATTAAATTTTGGCTATGGAACTCATATCCACTCATATGTGAAATGAGTACACACCATACATATAATCTTCTTGTCCTCATGTCAATTATGAATGATGTCACATTACAATCTCACTCCATCGCATCAATGGATGTCCCCAAAGATACATTCCCCAAAGAATGTAAATTTATTAATGTATGTGTTAATCAAACAAAAGTCATTCCAAGAATATCCATCATCATCATTTTGAGAATTTTCCTCATCATTGAGGGTTTTCTCCAACCAATCTTAGTAATTAACATGAATTTAAATAAATAAATATAAATGACCACAGACTTATAGACTATCAGTTCACAACAAACATTCACAAATTTATCTAATAAAGTTCTCCATCGTTCTCCTGTCCTCTGTGTCTTCATCCAAGAATATCCATTTCTATCTTTAACTCCAAATTCATTTCAAAATCAGATAAACATCTTAAATATGGTACATTTGTATTGTTTATTTTTTTAATGTAACTTCAAACTTTACCATCTTTCAGAAACAAATTAAAAATAAAATGAGTAACAAACATCATCATCATCATCATAGTACATTCACGAATTTAGGCCATTTGTTGACCTGTTTCGGCCTCAAGAGAAACACCATCCAGAAGTCTTTTGAGTGGACGTCCTGGTCTTCTTCTTCCTGCAGGTTGATATCTTAACATTAGTTTGGGTATTCTGTGATCTTCCATTCGATGAACATGTTGTATCCATCTTGACTTATAATCAGAAATTTTGTTTTCTAAAGATTTCATGTGTAATTCTTCTAAGATGTCTTCATTTTTTTTGTGATCTAGTAGTGTGTATCCTGCAGTCCTCCGAAGATATCTCATTTCAGCAGATTACTTTTCTTAACTATTAATCATTTGTTTTTTTTTTATTATTTAATAAAAATATTATTAAGATTTGTCAATATCTTTACCTAATGTCATATATATGCGATATATTAACATCCATTAGAGTATATTACTTTCTTTCTTCTTCTTTCTCTTCTACTTCATGAAATTAAGCCTTTTGACCTGTTTTCCACATCAGGTGGGATTTAATGAATCTTCCCCATCTAGTAAATGGGCGTCCAACACTTCTATGTCCTATTGGTTTGTACTTTAGTAACAGCTGAGGGATTCTATGTTCTAACTACTTCATACCAGTTCTTTCTCATATTGTCAATTCTATTTGTTTAAATTGATAGTATATTGCGATACAAGTGAGGTAAGCCACTTGTTACTGATCGAGAAAAAGTTTTTTTTCAATTTTCGAGATCTGTTACGTGCTTACCTCATGTGTACTGCATACTATTTTTTGGTCGATGTGACTAATTTTTAATGAAATATAGTAACAGATTAATTAAAATATTGGTTTGATTGTAAATTACTTCTATGAGAAAGAAACATTTGGTGATCGTTGCTATGTAGCTTTTCATTTGTTTTTATTATAAGCAAGGATTGTTGACTGTGGAGACCAATTTTTAAATGTAGTACCGTGATTAGAATCTGTTTGATAATTTTATTATGGAAGGAATCATGGTAGATAATAGGGAAATTGAAGAAGCCTGGAGAGTGGGATGTTCTGCATTAATTCCGGAAAAGTCTAAAGAAAAGTACGAGTTAGTGTACAAAACATTCAAGAAATGTTTTATTTTACTTACCGAAGGTGTGCTTTTTGAGTCCATATCAGCATTGCGATTTCTTTTGTTTACATAGCAACCAGGTTAGATGTGGGAACGTTGACTTACTTCCAGTAACAACAATATTGGGAAGTCTAAGAAATTAGTCACATCGACTAAAAAAATATTTAAGTGTTTCCTAATATATTTTTATTTCTTTGTGTATATTGTTTCTCTTCTTTTTATGTATAGTAGATTCGAGCTGTTATTCATTTGAATATACATTATTCCATTAGTTTAATTTTAATTCTATTTAATTTTATTGTATTATTATACATTATTTGACATTATTTTCATTATTGTTCAGTTTTACCAGATAATTAATTGTTTAGCACGTACTGTTATTGTAATTTTTTGTATTTAAATGTAACATATGTTTGTCCTGGTGAGTGGAAGAGAAGGTCACATGACCTTGACTCCATCAGGCTAAATATATCTATTCTAAATCTATTCTATTCTATATTTGATCAGCCACATGGGCTAGTGGGCAGCGTTTCTGACTACAATTCATAAGGTCCAGGGTTCGATTCCCTGTCAAACCACAGGAATTTTTCCTTAAAGGGAATTATTCCTGTGTTTGCCCATAGTCTGGAATTTATGTTAAGTTAATGTTAAGGACTCTCCTGGCGCTTCATTAACATTTATCACCCATCACAGCATCGGGGTAACGTAACTCCGCCTTCCAGGTGCCACAACCTAAGAAATGGATACAATTCCGCCAATGCTAGGGGAGAAAACCGTTATGTGTCATAAAAGACAACCTGGTGGCATTAGACAAAAAAAAAATTATTGGCAGTTCTTCGACAAATTTTCATAACAAAATCCGGTTAGGAAAATTTGGATTATAGGATTGAAAGCCAGGAAGACTCTATAATGAAATTATACAAGACAATGGCAGTGTCTGTTATTACTTATGGATCCGAGACATGGTCAGTGACAGCACAGCAATCTGCCGGAATACAAGCTGCTGAAATGAGATTCCTCAGACCAATAGCGGGATATCAAAGAACAGACAAAAAACATAACACAGAAATAAGACAACAACTAAAAGTAGAGGAATTAAACACAACAGTAGAGAAATACAGAACAAACTGGAAAGAACACTTGGCAAGGATGACTGAGAATAGAATACCAAAAGCAGCATACAACTATTCACCACGAGGAAGAAGAAGTTTGGGAAGACCAAGGAAAAGATGGAAAGAGCAGCAATTTGGAGCCGGAACAGGCTAGAAAATAAGCCTAAATCGTGAAAAGAAGAAGAAGAAGAAGGATTGAATCACAATAAACATGTGACAAAAACTCCACGGCGCGACAGGTCTATAAAGCCCTTGCCCTCTCAGCCAGCTGCTGGTCTCACATCCACATACGTTAATCATAGGAGGTAGACGATCAGTGTATGGGTGACATGTGAACAGCAGTATCAGGATATCACAGCCGTTATAGCTGGTTTTTCTCAACCTGGAGTACAGAAAGTGGCGTACCTACTCAAATTCCTCATGATGCTCGGTGGGCATCGGTCCCATACTGTACGATATTCCATAAGAAAATTTCTCGAACCAACACAAGTCCCCGTCGCTCTGCGCCAAGACATCTTGCCTTTAACCACTTGGCTACTGCGCGGATCTAAATATGTGACACTTTTACTGATACCTGCTTGTCAGTGACTGCAACCACTTTGGCCGGCCTACACTTTTTGAGGATATTTATCATAAATTATTATATTCTAAACTTAACGGGAACTATAATTTATAATATTTTTGTTTGAAACTAGATTAACGAACTAACTCACTGGCACTACCGAACCCGTAGGTTCATGGCCGCGCGAACATAAGCTCTCCATACATCACTATCCTGAGCTAATGTTTTCCAATCATCCCCTATATAATCTACTTCCCTCAAATCGTGGTTAATGTTATTCTCCCATCTCATTCTTGCTC
>JASPKZ010000254.1:0-72613 GCA_030220185.1 Diploptera punctata
CTAAACCATAAAAACGCTATTTTCTCGGAAACTAACCATAGGAATTGACCCAAATTATATATATAAACAATGCATCAGTGCCCTATGCTATAACATAAAGTATCATCAATACCTGCTAAAATAGTCATCCTCAGCATCAGAACCTAAACCATAAAAACGCTATTTTCTCGGAAACTAACCATAGGAATTGACCTAAATTATATATATTAACAATGCATTAGTGCCCCTATAGTATAACATAAAGTATCCATCAATACAGCTAAAATAGTCATCCTCAGCATCAGAACCTAAACCATAAAAACGCTATTTTCTCGGAAACTAACCATAGGAATTGACCTAAATTATATATATTAACAATGCATCAGTGCCCCTATAGTATAACATAAAGTATCCATCAATACCTGCTAAAATAGTCATCCTCAGCATCAGAACCTAAACCATAAAAAACGCTATTTTCTCGGAAACTAACCATAGGAATTGACCCAAATTATATATATTAACAATGCATCAGTGCCCCTATAGTATAAACATAAAGTATCCATCAATACCTGCTAAAATAGTCATCCTCAGCATCAGAACCTAACCATAAAAACGCTATTTTCTCGGAAAACTAACCATAGGAATTGACCTAAATTATATATATTAACAATGCATCAGTGCCCCTATAGTATAACATAAAGTATCCATCAATACCTGCTAAAATAGTCATCCTCAGCATCAGAACCTAAACCATAAAAACGCTATTTTCTCGAAACTAACATAGGAATTGACCCCAAATTATATATATTAACAAGCATCAGTGCCCCTATAGTATAACATAAAGTATCCATCAATACCTGCTAAATAGTCATCCTCAGCATCAGAACCTAAACCATAAAAACGCTATTTTCATCTGAAACTAACCATAGGAAGTGACCTTAAATATATATATTAAACAATGTCAAATCAGGTGCCCCCCTTAAGTATCACATAAAGTATCCATCAATACCTGCTAAAATAGTCATCCTCAGCATCAGAACCATAAACCATAAAAACGCTATTTTCTCGGAAACTAACCATAGGAATTGACCTAAATTATAATATATAACAATGCATCAGTGCCCTATGTGTATAACATAAAGTATCCATCAATACCTGCTAAAATAGTCATCCTCAGCATCAGAACCTAAACCATAAAAACGCTATTTTCTCGGAAACTAACCATAGGAATTGACCCAAATTATATATATTAACAATGCATCAGTGCCCCTATAGTATTAACATAAAGTATCCATCAATACCTGCTAAAATAGTCATCCTCAGCATCAGAACCTAAACCATAAAAAACGCTATTTTCTCGGAAACTAACCATAGGATTGACCCTAAATTATATATATTAACAATGCATCAGTGCCGCTATAGTATAAACATAAAGTATCCATCAATACCTTCTAAAATAGTCATCCTCAGCATCAGAACCTAAACCATAAAAACGCTATTTTCTCGGAAACTAACCATAGGAATTGACCCAAATTATATATATTAACAATGCATCAGGGCCCCTATAGTATAACATAAAGTATCCATCAATACCTGCTAAAATAGTCATCCTCAGCATCAGAACCTAAACCATAAAAAACGCTATTTTCTCGGAAACTAACCATAGGAATTGACCTAAATTATATATATTAACAATGCATCAGTGCCCCTATAGTATAACATAAAGTATCCATCAATACCTGCTAAAATAGTCATCCTCAGCATCAGAACCTAAACCATAAAAACGCTATTTTCTCGGAAACTAACCATAGGAATTGACCCAAATTAGATATATTAACAATGCATCAGGGCCCCTATAGTATAACATAAAGTATCCATCAATACCTGCTAAAATAGTCATCCTCAGCATCAGAACCTAAACCATAAAAACGCTATTTTCTCGGAAACTAACCATAGGAATTGACCACAAATTATATATATTAACAATGCATCAGTGCCCCTATAGTATAACATAAAGTATCCATCAATACCTGCTAAAATAGTCATCCTCAGCATCAGAACCTAAACCATAAAAACGCTATTTTCTCGGAAACTAACCATAGGAATTGACCTAAATTATATATATTAACAATGCATCAGTGCCCCTATAGTATAACATAAAGTATCCATCAATACCTGCTAAAATAGTCATCCTCAGCATCAGAACCTAAACCATAAAAACGCTATTTTCTCGGAAACTAACCATAGGAATTGACCCAAATTATATATATTAACAATGCATCAGGGCCCCTATAGTATAACATAAAGTATCCATCAATACCTGCTAAAATAGTCATCCTCAGCATCAGAACCTAAACCATAAAAACGCTATTTTCTCGGAAACTAACCATAGGAATTGACCCAAATTATATATATTAACAATGCATCAGGGCCCCTATAGTATAACATAAAGTATCCATCAATACCTGCTAAAATAGTCATCCTCAGCATCAGAACCTAAACCATAAAAACGCTATTTTCTCGGAAACTAACCATAGGAATTGACCTAAATTATATATATTAACAATGCATCAGTGCCCCTATAGTATAACATAAAGTATCCATCAATACCTGCTAAAATAGTCATCCTCAGCAACAGAACCTAAAACCATAAAACCGCTATTTTCTCGGAAACTAACAATAGGAATTGACCCAAATTATATATATTAACAATGCATCAGTGCCCCTATAGTATAACATAAAGTATCCATCAATACCTGCTAAAATAGTCATCCTCAGCATCAGAACCTAAACCATAAAAACGCTATTTTCTCGGAAACTAACCATAGGAATTGACCTAAATTATATATATTAACAATGCATCAGTGCCCCTATAGTATAACATAAAGTATCCATCAATACCTGCTAAAATAGTCATCCTCAGCATGAGAACCAAAATCATAAAACCGCTATTTTCTCGGAAACTAACAATAGGAATTGACCCAAATTATATATATTAACAATGCATCAGTGCCCCTATAGTATAACATAAAGTATCCATCAATACCTGCTAAAATAGTCATCCTCAGCATCAGAACCTAAACCATAAAAACGCTATTTTCTCGGAAACTAACCATAGGAATTGACCCAAATTATATATATTAACAATGCATCAGTGCCCCTATAGTATAACATAAAGTATCCATCAATACCTGCTAAAATAGTCATCCTCAGCATCAGAACCTAAACCATAAAAACGCTATTTTCTCGGAAACTAACCATAGGAATTGACCCAAATTATATATATTAACAATGCATCAGGGCTCCTATAGTATAACATAAAGTATCCATCAATACCTGCTAAAATAGTCATCCTCAGCATCAGAACCTAAACCATAAAAACGCTATTTTCTCGGAAACTAACCATAGGAATTGACCCAAATTATATATATTAACAATGCATCAGGGCCCCTATAGTATAACATAAAGTATCCATCAATACCTGCTAAAATAGTCATCCTCAGCATCAGAACCTAAACCATAAAAACGCTATTTTCTCGGAAACTAACCATAGGAATTGACCCAAATTATATATATTAACAATGCATCAGGGCCGCTATAGTATAACATAAAGTATCCATCAATACCTGCTAAAATAGTCATCCTCAGGATCAGAACCTAAACCATAAAAACGCTATTTTCTCGGAAACTAACCATAGGAATTGACCTAAATTATATATATATATATAAATCATTGGATCGAATTGAAACTTTCTATACTTGTAAAGGACCCGTGACAATACAATATTTTTTTCCCCCTAAAATCCTGGGTCGACTCAGCCTCTAACGGAAATGAGTACCAGACGCCTGTTCTGGGGGTAAAGGCGGCTGTCACGCTGGGCTGACAACCCGGCTGACATAAGGTGCCGATTGTCTTGATAAAGTGGGAGCCTTAACCTCCTACTACCCCAAGGGTCTCCTGAGGCCTGTTGTTTACTTTACTTTATATTAATTTCAAGGGTGTTGGAAATTAAAATTATTTTTAATTTTTTAGTTCGATTTTCTAATAAATCGTGTTGTTTTATTTTTTAAACTATTATTTATTTATATCTAAAATATGTAGCTAATGTAAAAAATAAAACATATTTTGAGAAGAGTTAGAATCGAAAATAATGTTCATAAAATTACATGAATTATGCCAGCTTAAGATATATTTTGAGGCCGAATTGTGGAATTGACATTTTTAGTTTTTCTTCTAAATGCTCTGTCTTTTACGTTGTCGGCATGCACCATGATTAAGAGAACTGAAAACTCTTCTTTTTTTTCCTTCTAAAACTTTCTGGAACTTGACCTCTTTAGTAATTAGTCTCCAGACATTCTTCTGTTATTTGTTCACGTAGTATTCTCTTTTTTGTTGCAAGTTCTTAAAGTCATTTATCTCAATTTCTTCTGCACATCCAATCATTCCTTCTTATATAATTTTTACTGTCATATTTTTTTTACTAGTGTATTTGATTCAATATTGTTTCCTACTCTCTAAATATGACTTGGACATTTATTAAATCTTACAATGCACTTGATAGCAATAACTTAAGTTAGAGGACTCATTTTCTTTCTACACAAGCCGTTATGTGTATGATATTAGATCCCACAATTCGTTTTGAGACTCATAGTGGCCAACCTGAGGAAGTTGACTCTGAAAAGAAAGCCATATATGAGCCAACAGTTGACTATTACAAAGATAAATACCAAGTAGATAGTATAACTGTCACAGGATTGGTGATCGGGGCAAGAGGTACTATACCAGGATTCTTAGCCAAATTTTGGAATTCCTTAGATTTGGACAGAGTGTATCTTTCTAGAATTGTCATCGCTGCCATTAGAGGATCAATTTCAATTTTAAGAAACCATATTTACAAAATTTCTACTGTATAGTATGTATACTTAAATTAGGTCTACAAGTTGAATTTTTTAAAATGTATTTACAAAATGTATTTCATCAATTACAAAAATTAATTGTCTGTATCACTTTGTCCTTGAGGCAATCCTCTAATGAGGAAAGTTTTATGTAATAATAATAATAATAATAATAATAATAATAATAATAATAATAATAATAATAATAATAATAATAATAATAATATCATTAATAAGACTAAAACACAAGAGCCCCAAGTATTTTTTTTTTCAAATGCCCCAGGTTTGTCTTTCGACATTCCTGGATTCTCTCCTGGCATGGCGTACTTGTAACCCACTTCTGAGGTTGGGGCGCCTGGAAGGCGGGGTTACGTTGCCCCGATGATATGATGGTGATGATGATGATAGTGGTGCACCAGGAGAGTCCTTAATCCTAAGCTTAACCTAAGATGAAAATGAATTATGATGATGATTGCGATGGCCATATGATTTCGGGGACCGTTTGGGCCTTAAAGTTTTCCTGACATTTGTCTTACAGGTGAGGAAAAATCCCGATAAAAACCTCGCCCAGAAAAATTGTCCCGACCGGGGATCGAACCCGGGCCCGCTGCGTGACAAGGCAGCACGCTACCCCGAGACCACAGCGGTGGATAGAGACCCAAGTATTGCCACCTGATTCGGTTCTATTTATTTACATACCTCGGATAAATTATATAGATATTACCCGTTTAAGGAGTAAATGCAGTTGTTGATGGAGGGCACTGCAGTCGTGTTTATGCAGAAGTAGAACACGTGACACTGCTATCCAAGAGGGCAGAGGGGAATGGGACGTGGGACGCTGACAGTATACAATGCCTTATGTGACGTCACGTGTAGCAACAAACAGAGCTTCGTAATTCTTCCGCCTGCAAAGATATTTTGAATGACTAATACCACAAGATTAGAGCTGCTGTGAACGATACGTAAAGGATTTGTGATCCTTTAAATATGGAATATATATATTCGATGTTACTACAACATCGGGTATGAAAAGAATTACAGCCATTCTGCAGCCGACATTTGAAGAGTTAAGAAGTCAAAGAACACGCAGAATCTCCTGAGGATGTCTACCGCAGTAGTAGACGAAACTTTGAGTTTTAATAAAACCAAACCACGGCCATTTAGCCCGAAAGGCATAAAATACATGAATCAATATTGTAAATATCTTACTTTTTGTCTAATAAAGTCCTACTACTAAATATACTATTAAAATTTTCTGTCTTCTTTTTGTGAAATATTGAGAATGTGTCATTTTGAAGTGGAAGGGGATGAAAATTATCGCAGCTCAGTAGGTTGCTGACCACAGCGACACACGTCGGTGTTACAGGAGGAGGAGGAGGAGGAGGTGCAACCACCTGCCGAACCTTGGGAGCGTGCGCAAGAATCCTTCTTGTGGACCATGCATCCCGACCGCCCCACAGTACACGCGTCGGGCTAGGGAAAGCCAGACGTCCTCATTGCGATCACGTCATGTGGGATTAAGTTCGCGAATACACGAATCCTCCGTCCGATTATCGAATTCTTACCGAACAACAACAATCTCAGCCTCCTGAACTGCATAATTACACTATTGTGATTGTATTGTACTTTTATCATAACATATAAATATACTTTATCTGTTACCGAACAACAACAATCTCAGCCTCCTGAACTACACTATTGTGATTGTATTGTACTTTTATCATAACATATAAATATACTTTATCTGTTACCGAACTGTTACCGAACAACAACAATCTCGGCCTCCTGAATTACACTGTTGTGATTGTATTGTACTTTTATCATAACATATAAATATACTTTATCTGTTACCGAACAACAACAATCTCAGCCTCCTGAACTATTACACTATTGTGATTGTATTGTACTTATATCATAACATATAAATATACTTTATCTGTTACCGAACAACAACAATCTCAGCCTCCTGAACTATTACACTATTGTGATTGTATTGTACTTATATCATAACATATAAATATACTTTATCTGTTTAGGTGTTGGATTATCCGTCCGCGAGTTAAATATATAACATATTTGTGTAATAAACGTACATTTGTTGGGATATAGAAGTGAATTGAAACATTTGTGCGGAGAAATTATTTTCGTGAAATGTGACTCATTTTTTAAACATTTTTAAACATTATTACTTTCCGTCCTGCTCTGAGAAAGTGAGCCATGGCAATTCTTCAATCATGTTGCTGTTGGAGATCCGTACGCACTGGAAGTTACGCCAGCGCCATCTACACTGCGGTGAGTACCACGTGGTTAAATATACACGTGTCATTTCAAGTCTTATCTTATTAATACGTCCATTTTTGCGTTGATGTACGTAATTTTGTGCAAAAACTACTCATATTGCATTTTAAAAGCTAATAACAGATTCCATACAGGGCAAAATATGTGTAACCGAATTCATAATCATCATCATCTTCACGGATTCGGCCTTTGCCTGTTCCAATCTCACATCTGTTCAGCCCAGCGCTTTCTTGGTATTCCTACCGATCTTCGCCCTACAAGATTTTATATCAGTACCATCTTTGGTATCCTATCCTCTTGTCATTCTTTGCAGATGTTCCTTCCAATTGTCCCTATGTTCTTCTATTTGTTGAAGAAGTGGTTGTACTTTTAGTTCCTCTATAATATTCTCATTTCTAATATGTTCTTCTCTTGTACAACCTTTCACAGTCCGTAGGAATCTTATTTCCGCTGCCTGAATTTTACTTTTTTTCTCCTTCAAGACCCAGGCCTCACTTCCATATATCGCCACTGGTAGTGCCATCGTTGAGTAAAATCTTGGCTGCGTATCCTTTCTTACTTTGTTCCTCAGTGTTCGTCTGATTGTTCCACAAATATGTTAACATTTCTGCATTTTCTTATTTATATCTTGTTCTTCTTCATAAGTTATATCGCAGCACAAATACTGGAAGTGTGAAACCTGTTCCAACACTTTATCTTCTGTTACTATTTCTGTTCTTACTGTGTACTTTCCATGGAACGACATTACTTTAGTTTTTGATTTAGAAATTATATTATATTTATTACATATATTATTTAATTGATAGACTGTTTTTTGTAGTCTGTCCTCTCTGTCGGAGATTAATAGTATATCATCTGCAAAACATAATGCATTCAATGTTTTATTTCGTCCAATTTTGAATCCCTTATGAACTAATTGTTTCCATTCATCAAGAATGTCGTGTAAATATATATTAAAAAGTGTTGGCGAAAGACTGTACCCCTGTTTTAAATCGCAGTTAGGTCTAATTTCTGCTGTTATTTTTTCATTTATTTCAATTACTATTTTTGTATATTCACATAAACTTTGAATAGATTTTATTAGGTGTATCGCGTATAAAAAGGCAATAAGAACTATAAATTAAAGATAAATAATCTTAAAAGAGCAAAGAGGGAGAAGATTAGTTTAAAATAACAGCAACATGTATTTTATAGAAGTCTCAGAATTTACAGAGTTAGTTATGATTAGAGTTGGGATATTTATCATAAGTAATGCGAACAGTGATTTCCAAATTATTGATAAATTCACGACTCACGAAGTGAGGAGTGAATTTATCTACAGAATTTGGAAATCAAGAGTGGCATTTGTTAGGACTATTAAACGAATAAAATTAAGCTGTTTACTCACAAATCATTGTTTTAACTATAGTTATTTTAAAATATTTATATATTTAATGTAAACGGCGATGTTTGAAAACAAATCAGAAATGTGAGGTTATGTTCATTCACTGCTGCTTGATCATATTATTTATTGCCAAATAAGATCGCAATATTGTAAGAGTGCACCCAAGTGGAGAAATAATGAAACACATCAAACTATATATCATAATCAACATTACGGGTTATTCATTTGTTTTTTTAGTAAACAACTCAGTAAAATCAAGGAATCTTTACATTATTTGCTATATTCAATGAATTTGTTGGAGAAAAATAATGCTTTGACCTGTTCAGAACATTGAAAAGGAGGAGCTTTCTTTATCACAAAAGCAGGAGCTGATAAAGAGAAATCGATAAAGAGCGAGGTGAAACACGACTGTCATTGGTTGTAAAACAACATTCATTGAAACGTGATTGGTCATTGACTAGCATTTGTGGCGTGAGTTAAATAGTCTACTAAAAGGTAAGATTGCAATGTAGGTGATCTTCAGAAGTAGCCAATATTACTTGATCATCTGCATACATTAATGCGTATAATGAAATGAATAGTATAATAAAAAGTAAAAATGTTTATTATGATGTTTAAACAATTTAATTGAAGAAAACATTTTCAACAGCAAAGGAGTTTATAAACTGACATGTAAGGACTGCAACAAATTTTATATAGGAAGAACAAACAGGAGTTTTAACATCAGATTCAAAGAACATTTTCGAGACTTCATTCACGCAGAAGGGAAATCAAGCTATGCAAAACACGTTATCCATGAAGGACATCGCATGTTAAATATTGAAAACACCCTAACAGTAATGCACAGAGAAAACAATCCAGCGAAGATAAACGTACTCGAAGAGATCGAAATCATGAAAGCAGCTCACAACGACGACAGCCTGATAAACGAAAACGAACCCAATGCATGCAACCCCCTCTACCAGATCTCAGTGAAACACCAGTTTTGAATCCTGCTGATGATGGGACAAGTCCCGAAAGCGCTACAGTTAAATGATTAATTAAGTTGAGGAGACGGACCTTTCAGGTGAATATTCCATAATTTTATATTAATTTATACGTTTAGGATAAAATATAAATAAATGCCACACCCCGTGTTTTACAAAGGGGTACATCACGGGATATTTAGAGTTTTTGTTATACAATTATTGTTGTAATTGATGGAAGATCTTCTTGAGGAATTCTGCAACGTTGACTCAGTTGAAATGAATTTCCACAGCATTTGGCTGTTGTAGAAGCCTAAAGCTGGTCGATCTCTGGAGAACACGTTGCATTCGTAAAATATAGACATATATGCTATCGCGGTTTTTTTTTTTGTAAAATTTTTTAGATATTCAATTCTGTGTACATTAAATTGGTGCGTATGTTATGGTTTATGCAGCGTAAACCATTTAAGCGTCCAAAAAGTTCCGAAAAACACTTCTTCACTACAAAGGGTGTTTTTAAGAGTGAATGAGTTGAGTATTACAACTCTCTTATAGTCTAAAACATTCCCGGGAAACTCCTGAACATTTTGCAAAAAGCCCCATTGCAATTGGATGAACGGTGTGTTAGCGCATAAAGGATAATCAGACAGACATTTTTTGTAGAGTATAAATAATGATTTGTGAGTAAACAGCTTAATTTTATTCGTTAAATAGTCCTAACAAATGCCACTCTTGATTTCCAAATTCTCTAGATAAATTGGAAATCACTCGTGGCGTTACTTATGACTATTTAACTCATGCCCCAAATGGGAGTCAATGACCAATCACATTTCAATGTTTATTAATTTACCAACTAAAGTTTATCGTAATAAAGAAAGCACCTCCTTTTTATCATCCTGAATAGGTCATAGCATTATTTTGCAGTGACCGACTCTCCAAGAAATACGGCTACCAGATTATATATATATAGTGCATGGATGTCAACACATAGCGCACGTGGGATTTAATATAAAAACATTTGTAGCAATTGATTATACCACCAAAAAATAAACCACTGTTTGCACTTTATTAAATGTATTTTTTCCCAGGTAATAACATTCCAGAAAAAATATAATTGTCATATTTATATCATAGAGTAAATATACAGTTTGACGTGTTTCATTTTCTCCACTAGAGAGCATTCTTACAATATTGCGTTCCTTTGGCAATACATAATATGATCTGGTTGCAGTGACGAACAAAAGAAGCAGATGAAGCGTAGCAATCGTTTCTCATTTGTTTCCAAACATCGCCGTTTACATTAAATATATAAATATTTTAAAATAACTATTTAAATAATGATTTGTGAGTAAACAGCTTAATTTTATTCGTTTAATAGTCCTAACAAATGCCACTCTTGATTTCCAAATTCTCTAGATAAATTCACTCCTCACTTCGTGAATCGTGAATTTATCGATAATTTGGAAATCACTCGTGGCATTACTTATGATAATTTTGTTCATACAATGAGATGAAATAATAATAATAATAATAATAATAATAATAATAATAATAATAATAATAATAATAATAATAATAATAATAATAATAATAATAATAATAATAATAATGAATTCAGTAATTGTAACCAAGATCCTAGGAGCCGACAAACCTGAGATTTTTCCTGGTTTTCCTCAGTCGAAACTGGGGTTTTAACCCAGGACCTCCTGAACACGAGTCTCAAACTCCTCCTCTTTCGCCAACTCGCTCGGTAAATTTGTAATTAAATGAATTATATATGAAATGCTGTAGGCAGTTCTTACATACACGTATGAACTATAAACTCAAAATGCCAGGAGCGAATTTAACAAGAGGTCACAGTTCACACTCATTTGAATGAACTATAATAACTGTTCCAATCCAACAAGAGACATGGGGACCTGCTGGAAAATCACTGACGTAGAAATAATCCAGTTAAATTTGTGGAATGAAACAATACTCTACGATACCAACTTGAATGTCACGGGATTAAAAATTTACATTTGTGTTATTGCAAAGGACAAAGTTAAATGTGAAAACAAGTTATGTATGTTAACTTAATATTACACGCTTTATATTAGCTTCCCACCTGTATTATCGATCGATCCGATCGAGCTAGCTATCTAGCGTATCTTATCTATCTCTCTATTCTAGTCTATCTATCTATCTATCTATCTATCTATCTATCTATCTATCTATCATCTATCTATCTATCTATCTATCTATCTATCTATCTATCTATCTCTATCTATCTATCTATCTATCTATCTATCTATATCTATCTATCTATATCTATCTATCTATATCTATCTATCTATCTATCTATATCTATCTATCTATCTATATCTATCTATCTATCTATATCTATCTATCTATATCTATCTATATATCTATATCTATCTATCTATCTATCTATCTATCTATCTATCTATCTATCTATCTATCTATCTATCTATCTATCTATCTATCTATCTATCTATCTATCTATCTATCTATCTATCTATCTATGTAACGGAATCTTTCAACGCGATTTTCACCCACTTATAATCATTGGATCGACTTGAAACTTTGTATACTTGTAACGGACCCGTGACAATTCAATAATTTCATATTTATTTTCCAAAATCCTGGCCAGAATCATAAGAAAATAAAAAAGTGTCTTTGTATCTATGTAACGGAATCTTTGAACACGATTTTCACCCACATAGAAACATTGGATCGACTTGAAACTTTATGTACTTGTTAGGGACCCGTGACAATATTTTCATATTTGTTTCTAAAATTCTGGCCAGAATCATAAGAAAATAAAAAAGTGTCTTTGTATCTATGTAACGGAATCTTTCAACACGATTTTCACCCACTTAGAAACATTGGATCGACATGAAACTTTATATACTTGTTAGGGACCCGTGACAATGCAATATTTTCATATTTCTTTCTAAAATCCTGGCTAGAATCATAAGAAAATAAAAAAGTGTCTTTGTATCTATGTAACGGAATCTTTCAACGCGATTTTCACCCACTTATAATCATTGGATCGACTTGAAACTTTGTATACTTGTAACGGACCCGTGACAATTCAATAATTTCATATTTATTTTCCAAAATCCTGGCCAGAATCATAAGAAAATAAAAAAGTGTCTTTGTATCTATGTAACGGAATCTTTGAACACGATTTTCACCCACATAGAAACATTGGATCGACTTGAAACTTTATGTACTTGTTAGGGACCCGTGACAATATTTTCATATTTGTTTCTAAAATTCTGGCCAGAATCATAAGAAAATAAAAAAGTGTCTTTGTATCTATGTAACGGAATCTTTCAACACGATTTTCACCCACTTAGAAACATTGGATCGACATGAAACTTTATATACTTGTTAGGGACCCGTGACAATGCAATATTTTCATATTTCTTTCTAAAATCCTGGCTAGAATCATCAGAAAAGAAAATGGAAACTGGTATAATAGGTTGCGGACTTGTCGACTTTTTAGTCAATCGTTGTAAGAGCTCAGTTGGTAGAGCGGTGAACTCTTGTGGTATATAATTTCAGTAATCCATAGGTCGCTGGTTCATATCCGGCTGGGAGGATTTTTTAGAAGAGTATTACTTTTAGCTCATACTACAATAGTATCGAATTTAAAAATATTTACATTTTTATCTTATTGAGTAAAATATTAAAACTAAAAAATAAAAAATAAATAATAGTTTTAAAAAACTAAAAAACACGCTTTATTAGAAAACCGAACTATGAAAAATAATTTTAATTTCCAACACGCTTGGGATAAAATTAAAGTGGTCAACAAAAAAATCATCTCCAACACATATAGAATAAAACTAGAGTTATCTACAAAAGAAAATAATTTTACCATCAAACCGTGGGGTACATTTTATGATTTTTACATTTTCTTCTTAGAGACTTTACTTTTACCAATATCTGTTTATTATCAAATATATTAATTGATATAGAGCACCCCACGCTTTTGATGGTAAAATTATTTTTTTTTGTAGATAACTCTAGTTTTATTCTAGATGTGTTGGAGATGATTTTTTTGTTGACCACTTTAATTTTATCCCAAGCGTGTTGGAAATTAAAATTATTTTTCATTTTTTAGTTCGGTTTTCTAATAAAGCGTGTTGTTTCATTTTTTAAACTATTATTTATTTTATTTTTTAAATATAAATGAGTGCTCCATATTCTTGCAGTTCAAGTTAAATTTGATTACTAACTTTCTCGTAAGACACGATGTAAATTTCCATTGCATAACAGATGACAAAAGAAGTCTTTATCGACTCACTTGGTTCAAAGGTTCAAATGCCGGTGTCGACCAACTTAACTCACTGGCTCTATCGAACCCGTAGGTTCATGGCCGCGCGGACATAAGCTTTCCATATATCCCTATCCTGGGTTAATGTTTTCAAATCATCCCCTGTGTAATCTATGTCCCTCAAATCATTGATAATGTTTTTCTCCCACCTCATTCTTGGTCTACCAACTGAGCTTTTCCCTCTGGTTTCCTATAAGAAGCTTCTATGCAAGTCTTTCATTCCCCATACGTGCAACATGTTCTGCCAATCGCAGTCTACGAGACTTAACTGTTCTTATTATATCTGGCTTCCTATACATGTCACATAGCTGACTATTACATAGTTTCCTCTTTATTCGAAGTTCTTAGGAAAATTTTTGGGTCAAAAAGAGATGAAAAGACAGATGAATGGAGAAAGCTACACAATAGTGAGCTACATAATATAACTGAGGTGCCTTTCCCAGTTATCTTCGATCGTCTTAGGGAATGAATGGGTTGTAATTTCATTAGCAGTGCCCGCGCTGTAGCCGAGCGGTTTAAGGCATGCTGCTTTGGCAGGGCTACGGGACTTGCGCTTGTTCTAATACCCATGGGAGAACATTTTTCATGCGGTTTTAATCAGTTGTCGTATTGTTGGTGCCCACCCAGCTTCATTAGGAATTTGGCTACCTAGAACAAAGTTCTTAGGAAAATTTTTGGACCAAATAGAGATGAACAGACAGGTGAATGGAGAAGACTACTTAACAGTGAACTAAATTGTCTATATAAGAAGACAGATATAATAAGAACAGTTAAGTCTCGTAGACTGCGATGGGCAGGACATGTGGCACGAATGGGGAACGAAAGACGTGCATGGAAGCTTCTTGTAGGAAAACCAGAGGGAAAACGCCCAGTTGGTAGACCAAGAATGAGGTGGGAGAATAACATTATCCATGATTTGAGGGAAGTAGATTATACAGGGGGTGGTTGGAAAACATTAGCTCAGAATAAGGATGTATGGAGAGCTTATGTCAGCGCGGCCATGAACCTAGGGTTCTATAGAGACAATGAGTTAGTTAATATTAGGAAATCGACGATATAAAATATGAAGCTTCCTCCATTCTCCAGTTTTATCCCTAAAGGGGGTCGAATACTTCGTCGTACCATATGTTTAAATATAGCGTGTTCTGAAAAAAGTTAATATGATTTACATAGGGATATAGTATGTAGGAAAACAAGCATAAAAGTTGTTATACACTTGGTAAAACCTAATATCTTCTGAATTATAGTTTATTATAAGTCCCGGCCTCGCATTGCTGTGGCTAAGGTATACGTTAAAAATTTAAATTAAGTTGCTGTCTTTCAGCCAGATTACTTAAAACTAATACTTACACACGAAATTAATAATATTGAAAATAAAATAAACACTGAACACACTTAAATTATGAAATAATCAATATTTGTAATTCAATTGAAATTCGCGGTTGCAACAAAAAGCACAGCCACCTGGATCTCTCTTTGTTAAATAATAAACCAATTACCTTACACCGACATCTGTTAGAATCGTATGGAACTCACAGATAATTATAACTCTCTGTTAAATAATAAATAATTTGGAATAAAAAATAATGCGACTATAAATTTAGTTATAAACTACCCTAAGTCTCAAGTTGGATCAAACAGCACACAGTGTGCAAAATTTTATTAAAATCGGTTCAGTAGTTTAGGATTCCATCGCGGACAAACAACGTGACACGGAATTTTTATATATTAAGATTGTTTACCAGCTCGTCTGAACAATTTTAACAATTCTAGCTTTCATGAAACCGAAACGAGCCAACAGGTTTAATCCCTGGATGATGATGATGATGTTTACCAGCTCCATTTAATGAAGTTATCCATCCATTAATTTCAATGACCAATAAAGAAGGCTGTATTCTAGAAAGGTAATGGCGGATATGATTATCTGCTATGGTAAGCAAAGGGAAGAAACTAGAGGCGTGTAATTTGTAAACCACCGAAAACGCATCCAGTACGCAGGAAACATCTCTAAACATAATTAGCTCTCTGCTCCAGAGATTTTCGGAAATGTAATCCTACGCACAACTAACAATAGATACCAAGTATTTGATCCACTTCTCGCAACATGTGCTTGATATTCTACGGTAACAGTTTTCTCATTTATTTCTTGCCAAAATACTCGAAGTAAGAGATATACCGCTTTTAAAAATTAAGACCATATTTAGAATATCATAAATTAGGAACCACGGTTATAAATTTCATTTTCTTGTTTTATTGAATACAATCCGCCTTATTATTTTCGAAGATTTTTCAAATCCTGCTATATATGTGTGTGTGTGTGTGTGTGTGTACATGAATAATTGGGAGCAGCAAAATGATGTGAAACCTGCTAAATAAATAAATAAAATAATTATATATATATATATATATAAATAATGAAAATCTTGTAGTGAGATCACATATTTAGAAATAAAAATAAATAAAAATGGAAGTTATGAAGAGGAAATAAGACTTAGAAATAATAAAGGAAAATTTTAAATTACTTGCCTCAATGGAATATTGTGGAATAAAAATATACTTACTTACAGGCACTATCGAACCCGTAGGTCCATGGCCGCGCGGACATAAGCTCTCCGTACATCTCTATCATGAGCTAATGCTTTACAATCATTCCCTGTATAATCTACTTCCCTCAAATCATAGTTAATGTTATTCTCCGATCTCATTCTTGGTCTACCAACTGGGCGTTTTCTCTCTGGCTTTCCTACAAGAAGCTTCCATGCACGTCTTTTATTCCCCATACGTGCCACATGTCCTGCCCATCGCAGTCTACGAGACTTAACTGTTCTTATTATATCTGGCTTCCTATAAAGACCATGTAGTTCATTGTTATGTAGTCTTCTCCATTCACCTGTCTGTTCATCTCTCTTTGGTCCAAACATTTTCCTAAAAACTTTATTCTCAAAAACTCGTAATCTCATTTCCTCCCTTAAAGTAAGAGTCCATGTTTCGCATCCATATTATATAACTGGTAGATAAGGAATAAAAATATAAGCAATGAAATGAATATATATCATACAATCGTTAAAAGCATAATTACTTATGGAGCAGAACTTTGGCCATTACCAACAAAAACAAATAAGTACCTTTTGGCAACGGAAATGGATTTTATACGAAGGGCAGCAAGAATTTCAAGAAGAGAAAAAATTAGGAACTCAGTTATAAGGGAGAAAATGAAGATTGAAGACACTATTTTAGATTACATTAAAACTCAGCAATTAAGATGGTACGGACATGTCCAGCGAATGGAAGAGGATCGACTACCAAAATCTGTTTTGGAATGGAAACCTGAAGGAAGACGAGGCAGAGGAAGACCTAAAACCTCCTGGAGTCACGGAATATGTTTATATAGGCCCCTATCATCTACAACCAGGAGATTGGATGGACCGACAAAATTGGCTATTAGGAATCGGACGATGTCAAAGACATAGAGGAAGAGAGAGATTGTAAAATAAGGAGAATAATGAATGTGTAATAGACATAGAGAAGACAGATAGGTGGCGAAAGAGGTAGAATAGCTGAGTTTTGTCAAAATTTTTGAAATATGCAAGTAAAACCGCAGGGAAATCAAATTAAATGTTTTATTCCATGAAATGTTCTGAAAACACTTTTAGAATGATGGAACTGTAGCCTGTATTTCTGTTACTGAACGGCGGATACGTATCAATAAATCGTCCTGGAAATTTATGCTTCATTGGTTAATGCGATGGCGTATTTCTGCGAATAAAGAGACAATAAAATGGATGGAATATTGGGTTAGGAAAGCTAATAACTCATCAGGTGTAAAATAGGGCAGCCAACTTACACAATGAATTACCAACTGAGCAGATACAGTAAATTCTCAACACAAAATTCAATTAAACAGCTAAATTATCTTCAATATACATAGCTCAATATTAAATGAATGCCACAAACTGTCGGCCATTAATATAACATCACTCCATAAATACAGTGTTAACCGATTTTTAATATACAGAGTGTCCATAAAGTCCCAATACATATTTTTATATATACACTAGCCAATACCCGGCGTGCGCTCCTACGCCTAAATAAATGAATATTAATGTGCTTTTATGTTTAGTTGAATAAGTAGTAAAAGGCAAAATAATAATACATTTATATTTTTTAGATACCCCGTGCTGATTACCCGGCGTTGCGCGGGTTATCCCGATCTTCTTGACATAAATGAGCTGAAATACGAAAATTAATGTGTTTTATGTTCAGTTAAATAAGTAGGAGGAACAATTTATATCGTAATTATTTTTAGATACCCCGTGCTGTTTACCCGACGTCGTCCGGGAATCTACTCATCCCGATCTTCTTAGCATAAATGAGCTGAAAGACAAAAATTAATGCACTTCTTATGATTATCTGAATAAGTAAAATGAAAAATAATTATAAATGTATATCGTAATTATTTTAAGATACCCCGTGCTGATTACCCGGTGTTGCCCGGGAATCTACTTATCTCGATCTTCTTGGCATAAATGAGCAAAAACACAAAATTCGTCATTGTGAGTTATCCGTAAAATAATAACTTACCAGCGATATGCTGCTATGCTTGCACAGGAATCTACGTACTTGTCTCGATCTTCTTGGCATCAATGAAAGACAAAAATGGTTATTGTGAGTTATTCGTAAGAGATAAACATATGCTGTCGCGGACTTTTTTGTAGAGCTTTTTAAGATATTCAATTCTGTGTACATTAATTTTGTGTATTTGTTATGGTTTAGCCAGCGTAAACCATTTAAGCGTGCTAAGAGCTACTTTTTTTCACATTTTCCACTACATAGGGCGATTTTTAAGGGTGTAGGAGTTGAGTATCACAACTCTCTTATATTCTATTTTCATCCCGGAAATCTCCTGAACATTTTGCTAAAAACCCATCACAATCGGATCAACGGGTTGGCCGCGCATAAACTACGAACAAACAAACAAATAGACAAACAAACAAACATTCATTTGTATATATACTCGTATATATATAATTTTTCTGTATGTGTGTTTGTCACTGAAGTCCTCCTAAACGACTGGACCGATTTTGATGAATCTTTTTGTGTGTGTCTGATTGGATCCCTCGATGGTTTAGATTCACAATTGAACCCTCTAAAACAATTAAAAGTAGGAGTTCACCTGAAGTGAAAATTGAAAAATCGCTCTAGAGGTCACATTTTTCGATGTTTTACAACGAAACTCAGTATATCCTATTAGAACAAATCGAGGTAGGTATTGTCCAAGAATGGGCCAAATCTGACAATTATAAGTGGAAGTTTACCTGAAATCCAAAACAGCCATATTTGGTTCGTCTCAGCGTGTACCGTACAATTTAATTAACCTTTATTATTTCATTTATTTAGGCGTAGCAACGCGCGCTGGTATTGGCTAGTTTCCTATAAAACAAGTTCGGATAGTTTCTTCTATATGTACAGTGAAGAACCGGATGGTATATACTATATATATATGGTATGATAAGAAAAATAAATGCCTGGACGGGATTCGAACCCGGATCTCTGAGTCTGTACCTCAGCGTGATATCCATTACACCACCAGGCAAATACTATTCAAACACTTATTTTTCTTATATATGTATTATATTCTCCATTAATACCATATTAAGCTTGCATTGCTCAATGTTAAACATTTAATTATAACATCTATAAAGCGTCACTGCTATAAGGTAAAAATATTCTCTTTAATTTGCTTACTTGTTATAGTCAGCTACTAGATGGCAGTGAAGACCGAGTTCTCGCGACATCTAGTAATAATGGAGAATATAATACATATATAAGAAAAATAAGTGTTTGAATAGTATTTGCCTGGTGGTGTAATGGATATCACGCTGAGGTACAGACTCAGAGATCCGGGTTCGAATCCCGTCCAGGCATTTATTTTTCTTATCATACGATATTAAGCTTGCATTGCTCAATGTTAAACATTTAATTATAATATATATATATATATATATATAATCATTGAATTGTAGGATTTCTTTATCCTCTAAATATTTGATGACATGCTCTAGTACAAAATTGATAATAGTAGAGGATTCAAATCCTGCCGATGATGGGTCAAGTCCCGAAAGCGCTACAGTTAAATAATTAACAAGTTGAGGAGACGGACCTTTCAGGTGAATATTCCATAATTTTATATTTTAATTATATGAAGTCACTTTTACAATATCTATAATAAACAACTATAGGCATTTTCCCTAACATCCGATCCCCTTGTGATCACTTACTCCCTGTTCTGATGACATACTTAAAATAAATATAATTAAGAAATTGATCTAATCACAGAGTAAATTGCATATCTTTTCTTCTTCTTCTTCTCATTATTGTAACCAGACTCATGGCCTGAATATAGGGGATGATTCTTTACAAAATGAGGCAGGTCTTTGTTTCCAACATTTTCGGTCTGTAAAGATTATTTTAGCCTCGTGGATATAAATCTACAGATATTTTTAATTACTTACTTACTTACTCACTGGCACTATCGAACCCGTAGGTTCATGGCCGCACGGACATAAGCTCTCCATACATCCCTATCCTGAGCCAATGCTTTCCAATCATTCCCTGTATAATCTACTTCCCTCAAATCATAGTTAATGTTGTTCTCTCACCTCATTCTTGGTCTACCAACTGGGCGTTTTCCTTCTGGCTTTCCTACAAGAAGTTTCCATGCACGTCTTTCATTCCCCATACGCGCAACATGTCCTGCCCATCGCAGTCTACGGGACTTAACTGTTCTTATTATATCTGGCTTCCTATAAAGACCATGTAGTTCATTGTTATGTAGTCTTCTCCATTCACCTGTCTGTTCATCTCTCTTTGGTCCAAAAATTTTCCTAAGAACTTTATTCTCAAATACTCGTAATCTCCTTTCCTCCCTTAAAGTAAGAGTCCATGTTTCGCACCCATATAATATAACTGGTAGAATAATAGTTTTATATATTTTCAGCTTAACGTTTTTTGAAAGGAGTTGGGACATCAAAAGTCTCTGCAATGCATAATAGCATGCATTTCCAGAATTGAGCCTATGTTTAATTTCTTTGTGCATCTCATTCCTATTTGTGATTATTGTTCCTAGGTATTTGAATTCAGCCAATTCCTCAAAATTTCCCTCATTTGTCATTAGCTGTCCATTTCCATTATATAATGTATTTCTACGTGTGACCATATATTTAGTTTTACTGATATTTACTTCCAGTCCTAATTTCTTAGTGTTACTCAATAGTGTGTGCGTGTTGGCCTTTAGTATCTCCTCGCTATCGGCCAGTAGTACTACATCATCAGCATAAACTAACAGCTTATTAATACCATTCAGTTGTAAGCCTTCCTCATTCTCTAAAGATTTAATGGCATGCTCTAGTACAAAATTAAATAGTAGAGGAGATAGTGCATCTCCTTGCTTCAACCCATTCTGGATTTCAAAAGTGTCTGAAAACTGTTTGCCTACACGCACCCTACTCGTTGAGCCATTTAGACACATTCGTATAAGTCTAACTAACTTTTTAGGAATTCCGAACTCCAGCAGGATACTATATAACTTCTCCCTCTTAATTGAATCATATGCTTTTTTGAAGTCTACATATAGTTGATGTACAGTACCATTATATTCCCATTTCTTTTCTAAAATCTGTCTTATACTAAAAATCTGATCTGTTGTAGACCTGTTTCTTCTAAATGCACATTGATGATCTCCTAGAATGTCATCAATATAGGGAGTAAGTCTGCTTACTAATATATTTGTTAGAATTTTGTACGAAGTTGAAAGTAATGAGATGCCCCTATAGTTGTTGCAATCAGTTTTATCTCCTTTCTTATAAATTGGTACGATAATTGATTCCTTCCATTCATCTGGAAGAGCTTCTTTTTCCCAAATCATAGTAAGCAACCAGCGTATCTTGTCCATCAATTTTTCTCCCCCTGATTTTATCAGTTCTGCTGGGATCTCATCTGAACCTGATGCTTTATACATCTTCAATTTTTCAATTGCCATTTCAACCTCTAATGCACTTGGCTCTGCGACTAGCATTTCTGCTGTCTGTAACTTATCCTCCTCAATGTCCTGTTCTGTATGTACATTTAATAGCTGATTAAAATAACTTTTCCATCTATTTAATATACTCTTGGAATCTGCAATCATATCCCCATTTTCATTCCGAATTATGTTTGTTCTAGCCTGAAACCCTTTCTTCTCTATACTAATTCCCTGATATAATTCTCTAATGTTCCTATTTTTTGCATTCATTTCAAGATCATTAATCTTCTCTCTCAAATATTCCCTCTTCTTACTCTTTAGTAACTTGGTGGTTTCCCGTCTAACACTACCCAATTGCTCTAAATTTACCTCATTTGGCTCGTGTAACCATTTCATTTTTGCTAGCTTTCTTTTCTTTACGATGTCGGCACATTCCTCATCAAACCATTTCTTGTTTTGCCTCTTTTTTAAACAACCAATGCTTTCTGATGCTGACAATTTAATAGTATCTCTTATAGCCTCCCATTCTTTATTTATATCAGTTTCTTCTTCGTTTGCCACATTGTCATCTGAAGATTCCAGTACTTCAAATCTATTAGCAATTTTGATTTGGTATTCTTGCCGCATTTCATCATTTTTCAAGTTTTTTAATTCATATTTTACAGAATCATCTTTAGCGTTTGTTCCTCTCATAAGCGATAGCCGTTGTCTGATTTTCACTCTGACCAGATGATGATCCGAATTGCAGTCTGTCCCTCTAACTGATCTAACATCAATGATGCCACTGTGCCAGCGTTTATCCACTAATACATGATCTATCTGGTTCCGAGTTTCTCCATCTGGGGACGTCCAGGTGTATTTATGAATATCCTTATGCTGAAATGTTGTGCTCTTAACAATGAGATTCTTTGATGTGGCAAATGTGACTAATCTAACCCCGTTGTCGTTACTATCTTCATGAAGACTGAATTTGCCTATTGTTGGTTTGAATATATCTTCCCGCCCCACTTTTGCATTAAAATCTCCTAAGACAATTTTCATATGATATCGTGAAAGGCTATCAAATAAGCATTCTAATTCTTCATAGAACTCATCCTTGATCTTGTCATCTTTATCTTCTGTGGGGGCATGTACATTTACAATTATAAAATCATGTCGTTTACCCTTTAGAATTATGTATGATATCCTATCACTAACAAACTTAATATCTCGGATAGCGGATAGGATCCTCCTTCTGACTAAAAAACCCGTTCCAAATGCAGGTCTTTCTGCACCCCCATAGTATAATGCAAAGCTTCCTGATTCCTGACTACCTTCTCCTGGCCACCTAACTTCCTGTAAAGCGACTATATCCAAGGGCGATTTATCCAATTCCCGCGTTAATATCTCTAGTGCCCCGCTATTGTATAAAGTCCTAACATTCCATGTTCCTAGGAACATGTCCCTGTGTTTGAGCCTTTGGCATGGGTTCCCTGAAGTAGTCCCCGCCCGGAGAACCGAATGGGGGACTATTTGACCTCCGGAAAATTTTACCCCAGTAGAACCCATGTCCGCATTTCTTGACGGTTGTATTTTTACGGTGAAAGATCGTCACTCTTTCGACCAAGGTACTTTTTTCGTCTGGCTTATCACCTTCGACCAGTCCGGCATGGGTAACCCTATCGGCAGCAATGCTACCGCCGGCATAGCTCTCAGGATCATTTAAGCACACAAGCCACTCCACCACGACAAGGTAAAGATACCATGGAGGGGATATTTTTAATTAACTGAGTATTATTGGATATGTAGAGGAACGTCGGGTAATTTGGACCCCGGTTTTGAATTTGTTGTTTTTCTTCTTTTAATTAAGGGATTTGAATTTTGTTTAACTACAGTGACTGGGGCACGCCGTAGCGTAGTGGTTAAGGCACTGAGCTACAAGCCGGAGGGTCGAGGGTTCAAGTCCCGTTGGGATCAGGATTTTTAAACTGACCCAAACCCTCTGGCGGCACTATGGCCCTGGGGTCGACTCAGCCTCTAACTGAAATGAGTACCAGACGCTTGTTCTGGGGTAAAGACGGCCGTCACGCAGGGCTGACAACCCGGCTGACATAAAGTGCCGATTGTCTAGAAAAAGTGGGAGCCTTAACCTCCTACTACCCCAAGGGCCTCCTGAGGCCTGTTGTGGGATCACTTTACTTTAACTACAGTGACTATTTAACTCATGTCACAAATGCTAGTCAATGACCAATCATGTTTCAATGAATGTTGTTTTACAACCAATGACAGTCGTGTTTCACCTCGCTCTTTATCGATTTCTCTTTATCAGCTCCTGCTTTTGTGATAAAGAAAGTTCCTCCTTTTTAATGTTCTGAACAGGTCAAAGCATTATTTTTCTCCAACAAATACATTGAATATAGCAAATAATGAAAAGATTCCTTGATTTTACTGAGTTGTTTACTAAAAAAATAAATGAATAACCCGTAATGTTGATTATGATATATAGTTTGATGTGTTTCATTATTTCTCCACTTGGGTGCACTCTTACAATATTGCGATCTTATTTGGCAATAAATAATATCAAGCAGCAGTGAATGAACATAACCTCACATTTCTGACTTGTTTTCAAACATCGCCGTTTACATTAAATATATAAATATTTTAAAATAACTATAGTTAAATAATGATTTGTGAGTAAACAGCTTAATTTTATTCGTTAAATAGTCCTAACAAATACCACTCTTGATTTCCAAATTCTCTAGATAAATTCACTCCTCACTTCGTGAGTCGTGAATTTATCGATAATTTGGAAATCACTCGTGGCATTACTTATGATTATCATTAGTGTTGTTACTATGAAATAGCATTGTTATTTTATTCAAATATGGAAACATCTACATAATTTATAAACTCTTTACATTACAGAAAGATCCACTTTAACCTCCATATCGGATAAAATATACCCCAGAGTCCACCTTAGCTTTTAATCTATTTTTAATTTATTTATTACTCTATTAATTTATACAGACAGACACAGATTAATGTGAAAATATTTATGACTGATCATAATTAAGATGCGTTGATATTTATTTAACATTTTGAAAAATTATTGTTGATTTTTAACATTCACACGTCATTCAAGTGCAGAAAGCGACGGTCCTTGGGTTTAGTAAAATTACAAGGATATTAAATAAAATTAATTAAGTGAATGGTTTTTACAGATAGCATCCTCATTCATAAAAAATATGTATTCGTGTAAAGTGGATCCAGAGGGACCACATTAACCGAATTGCTTTGTTATGTTTAATTATTTTATACAGCCACCACGTCACATAATATCAAACCAAACCCGTCAGTATATTAAAACAACATCTATATAATATAATATATTTAGGAGTTTTTCCAACATTTGTAACATTCAACAGCAGAAATCAAGAATTGATTCTTAGCTTGAAAAACTTTTCAAGTGGTCATTTTCATAAATATCACAAATAAACCCTTCTTCGCACAAAAAATAAAATAAACTGGCCTTGAACACGTCAAAGTTGATGAGGGGAAGAACTTAAGGTATTTTCTATTCGAGGGCAGCACCAATTAAAGAAGATATTAACTGGGTCCACTCAAGCAGAAGGGTCCACATTATCCAACTTACTTACTTACTCACTGGCAGTATCGAACCCGTAGGTTCATGGCCGCGCGGACATAAGCTCTGCATACATCCCTATCCTGAGCTAATGCTTTCCAATCATTCCCTGTATAATCTACTTTCCTCAAATCATACTTAATGTTATTCTCCCACCTCATTCTTGGTCTACCAACTGGGCGTTTTCCCTCTGGCTTTCCTACAAGAAGCTTCCATGCAAGTCTTTCATTCCCCATACGTGTAACATGTCCTGCCCATCGCAGTCTACGAGACTTAACTATTCTTATTATATCTGGCTTCCTGTAAAGACCATGTAGTTCATTGTTATGTAGTCTTCTCCATTCACCTGTCTGTTCATCTCTCTTTGGTCCAAAAATTTTCCTAAGTACTTTATTCTCAAATACTTGTAATCTCCTTTCCTCCCTTAAAGTAAGAGTCCATGTTTCGCATCCATATAATATAACTGGTAGAATAATAGTTTTATACATTTTCAGTTTAACGTTTTTTGAAAGGAGCTGGGACATCAAGAGTCTCTGCAATGCATAATAGCACGCATTTCCAGAATTGAGCCTATGTTTAATTTCTTTATGCATCTCATTCCTATTTGTGATTATTGTTCCTAGGGGAAAATAGTCCCACATTATCCAAGCTTCCATATAAATATGTGCTTTGAACTCTCCTCTACTAGTTTTTATAAATTTGTATGTCATTTTTACCTTTGTCGTGTCTCATTCTTCGTTTCACATTTTTTTCTAATTTGGTTTTAACAACTCTATTGTATTCATTTCAAAAAACATAAACAAAGATTCCGTCAGTTCCACGGAATTTATGTAGTAATTTTTCAAAACTCGTAATCAAATAATCAATTTTACTTACCACAGACACTCACTAGAGTTGAATGAAGATGAATAAGTTGATTCCAAACGCAGATATTCTCTCCATATATCCCTGTTAAGGTTAGTTTTCTTCCAACCAGCTTCCTGCAAAAACGAAACCAGACCTAATTATATCACTCCACGCTATTTTTAATTCCTAATATGAAATCAGTAATTAACTCACTGGCACTATCGAACCCGTAGGTTCTTAGCCGCGCGGATATAAGCTCTCCATACATCTCTATCCTGAGTTAATGTTTTCCAATCATCCCTTGTATAATCTATTTCCCTAAAATCAAAGTTAATGTTATTCTCCCACCTCATTCTTGGTCTACCAACTGGGCGTTTTTTTTTTTCCTACAAGCTTCCATGCTCCTCATTTATTCCCAATTGATTCCACAAGTTCAGATACCTGTGAGAGAGATGTACAGACTAAAATTGCAATGGCAAAAAATGCAACTACATGGAATAATTTGGAACAAAAATATTACAAAGTAAAACAAAATGAAAATTTATAAGAACATAATACAAAATATTTTGTCATATGGAAGTGAAACTTGGTCTTTGACAGAATTACAAAAGAATAAAATTAGAACAGTTGAATTTGATTATTTTATAAGAAGCCTCCAAAAAACAAGACAGGATAAAATAAGAAATGAATTCCTTTGGAGAGAAATGAATGTCACCACATCTGTTGTTAAAAGGATTGAAAATCAAACGCTTAAATGGTATGGCCATGTACAAAGAATGGAAAATAAAAGATGGCCAAAAAATATATACTAGTGGTCACCCCCTGGAAGAAATAAACGTGGCAGACCAAGATGGAAATGGAAAACCTACGTCAGAACTATAATGGATGATAGGAATTTGGAAGAGGGAGATTGGAATGATAGAGATAAATAGAAACTGAAGACGGCAAACCTACAAGTGGGGGAAAGCCGAAGAAGAAAATTCCACATGTCCTGCCCATCGTAATGTACAAGACATAACTGGCAAAAACTCAATATGAAATCACTGCCGACAAAAAAACAAATAACATTTATTGCATACTTTTTCTGTTATATATTCTTTCATGTCCACCGCCGTGGCCTATGGGTTGGTCACTGCCGGTACGCAGGGATTTCCATTTCTAGACGGGGAAAATATCCTGCGTGATGGGGTTTTCGGGGTTGTACCTTTCCAGTAAGACAATTGTCAGGGAATTTCCGAACATTACTTGGCCATCACAATCACATCATAATTGTTATGAATACATAGAGTATTTTACATAGATATTTAATTATTTCATAGATTATTTTAATTATTCAAATAAAACGTTGTTGAAATAAAGCTTTATACATATTACATTTCAGAACAAAGGTTTCAAGGCTAACTGTAAAATCTCCGCTTTTAGACTCTGGTATGTTAGTACAGTTGTCAGTGGAAATGTAGGTCAAGTTTAGTATTTAACCCTGGCAAAGTAAGGGACTCGTGTCTGTCTGTGAAAACAAGAGCAGCTGATGGGTAAGTCAAGCTACCATTTTTCTTAATATAATGTACCTAGGACTTTTGGAAAGGGAATCAAGTACCTTAGATATTTTAATACTACATTTCAAAGGGATATTAGAATTTTTAAAATGTAGATTAGGGTAGATTTATAAACCCCACATCTGCCTCTCTCAAACCCCAGAAAGTTCGAATGTAGGTTTTCTTAATATAAGCTTAGATTAATTATTTAGGGATAGAATACTTAGGGATTGTAATAATTATACTCTAGAAATAAAATAGTTAAAATTAAGAATCCATTTATTTATGTTCAAAAACACGTATGTCTTTATAACTAATACATCCACATACTAACGCCCGGCTAGAACCTCATGCTACCAAAATTCCAAGTTTCCGAAGGTCCTGTAAGCCCTAAGAAAACCAGTAGTTCGTAATAATAATATTCGCCATGTTTAGTGTGGATGTGTGAGTGTTGTGTTTTTCTTCATGTTGTGTTGTTTTGGAGTAAAACAGGATATTAACTTTATCTAGATATTAAAACAAAGTTAATAATTTTGCATTTTAAAATTCTTTTTGGTCGATGTGACCAATTTCTTATACTTACCAATATTGTTGTTACTGGAAGTAAGTCAACGTTCCCACATCTAACTGGTTGCTATGCAAACAAAACAAATCGCAATGCTGATATGGACTCAAAAAGCACACGTTCGGTAAGTAAAATAAAACATTTCTTGAACGTTTTGTACACTAACTCGTACCTTTCTTTAGACATTTCCGGAATTAATGCAGAACATCCCAGTCTCCAGGCTTCTATCTACCACGACTCCTTCCATAATAAAATTATCAAACCAGATTCTAATCACGGTGCTACATATAAAAATGTCTCCACAGCCAACAATCCTTGCTTATAATAAAAACAAATGAAAAACTACATAGCAACAAACACCAAAATGTTTCTTTCTCATAGAAGTCCATTTACATCCAACCAATATTTTAATTCATTTATTACTATATTTAATAAAAATTAGTCACATCGACCAAAAAATAGTATGCATTATACATGAGGTAAGCACGTAACAGATCTCGAAAATTGAAAAAAAGAAAAAACTTTTTCTTGATCAGTAACAAGTGCTTACCTCACTTTAATCGCAATATACTATTTCATACCTAAATATGACTTTATTATATAAAGATTATTATTCATGCGCAGAACAGCGGGTTACACCAGATGGGATCGGAAAAGGAACACCGATATCTAAAAGACTTGAGACTACGCCAATTTTGGAATATATTAAACAGTACCAACTAAATTGGAAACACCATCTTGAAAGAATGAGTTCAAATCGGATATAATTTATCCCCACAGCTGTTTATAATTATATACCAAGACGACGAAGATCTCTGGGCCGTCCTATGAAACGCTGGTGGGAAAATTTTCTATAGGATCGTAACAGGTCTTGGCCTAATACTTGGAAGGAAGAAGATATAGATTATTATTACGTCATCATTATTAGGTCCACCACTGTGGTCTCGAGGTAGCGTACTGCCTTGTCATGCAGCGAGTCCGGGCTCCTGGGTAAAGTTTTTTTCGGGGGTTTTGCTCACCTGTAAGACAAATGTCGGGAAGCTTAGGGCCCAACGGTCCCCGAAAATCATTCGGCCATTGTCATCATCCTTATCATTATCATCATCATCCTTCACCGGTGTGGAAAGCAACGGGAAGCTACCACACCTATTATTCCATAGTAAAGCTGCAAAGCATAGCATGAAAATGTTATGATCATACAAAGTAAAATCTGTCTCCAGAATAAAATTTTATCTGAGATATAATCAATTTAAATATCTTGGATATTATCTCTCTATCTGGGATGAAAAGGATATCCCTGAGAAAATTGCTAGTTATAATAAAAGTTTGGGAATTATTAATCAAGTTATGAAACCATCCCTTGTACAAAAAAACACCATATTACGTTTATATAACACTTTGGCTAGACCAGTGTTGACCTATGGTAGTGAAGCATGGACACTAAAAAGACAACATGAAAGCAGAATAACGGCTTGTGAAATGATATTCATGCGCAGAACAGGGGTGGTTCACCAGATGGGATCCGAAAAAGGAACACCGATATCTTAAAAGAATTGAAGACTACGCCAATTTTGGAATATATTAAACAGTACCAACTAAATTGGAAACACCATCTTGAAAGAATGAGTTCAAATCGGATCCCCAAAGCTGTTTATAATTATATACCAAGAGGACGAAGATCACTGGGCCGTCCTATGAAACGCTGGTGGGAAAATTTTCTATAGGATCGTAATAGGCCTTGGCCTAATACTTGGAAGGAAGAAGAAGCAGAAGAAGAAGAAGAAGAAGAAGAAAATGTTATGATTGCAGGGAAGGACCTACCTTCGGGCAGAATTACTATGGATGGATGAATCATTATTAGGTTCATACCGGAATCTCTTGATGTTTTATTAGCTGAGAGTTTATTGTGCTATTTATTGCTGTATCTTTGAACACTTCCTTGTAATCAGATATATAAAGAAATGATGATACTGCAGCAATAAAAATATAAATGCAATATTATTTTAGTACATGATGCTTCCCCGAGGAAGGAAGAGAAGAAAGGGTAGAGGATAAGTGAAGTAGGCCGGACAAAGAGAACAGACGTAGTGTATCTGCTTGGATTAATCTAAAAGTCTCTTACATCGTATCTCAAATCTCCTTGGAGAGCAATAAAAAGCCGTATTTTCAGATTTAACCAAATGCAATGTGCTGCACGGAATAACATTGGAAATATTACAGTCAATATATCAAATGCACAATATTCTAAGAGAAACAATGTAACTGCTGCAAGATCTGTCATAAATCCATTTTATTGCTCGAGAAGAGATTTCAATAACTTAGCAATAAATATTAATTATCACCGCTGTTTCTTATTTTATTTATTTATTTAATATACTCTTGGAATCTGCAATCATATCCCCATTTTCATTCCGAATTATGTTTGTTATAGCCTCAAACCCTTTCTTCTCTATCCTAATTTCCTGATATAATTCTCTGACGTTCCTATTTTTTGCATTCATTTCAAGATCATTAATCTTCTCTCTCAGATATTCCCTCTTTTTACTCTTTAGTAGTCTGGTGGTTTCCCGTATAATACTTCCCAAATGCTCTAAATTTACCTCATTTGGCTCGTGTAACAATTTCATTTTTGCTAGCTTTCTTTCCTTTACAATGTCGGCACATTCCTCATCAAATTAAGTCTCGTAGACTGCGTTGGGCAGGACATGTTGCACGTATGGGGAATGAAAGACTTGCATGGAAGCTTCTTATAGGAAAGCCAGAGGGAATACGCCCATTTGGTAGACTAAGAATGAGGTGGGAGGTTAAGATTAACTGTGATTTGAGGGAAGTAGATTATACAGGGGATGATTGAAAAAAGCTCAGGATAGGGATGTATGGAGAGCTTATGTCCGCGCGGCCATGAACCTAGTGCCAGTGAATTAGTTAGTTTAGTAAATACTAAATTATTATAAGCTAATAAAATATTTACTTAAATTACAATTTATTTTTTAGTTCGTTAATTGAAAGTTTTGAACTAAAGATACCATTAAAACGCATATAGGACCATTTGGGATGTAGATGTGTACAATTTTAATTATATACGTTTTACGTGCAGGAAGCCATACTAATCTTGAAACCATTAATTGAAATGTAATTTAATTAAAATGTTCAGCAAGTCAGTAATATTGAGAGGATGCTGGCAGCACGTCCACAATAAACTGACAGACCTATGTGGAGCAGCGAGAGAAACATTTTGATGGAACTTTTTGCACTGTCGCTCTTCATGTTGGGTTTTGCTTGTTAATTATCTGCAAACTCAAGCACCTCTTGTCTGCATCTACTTGAAAAAAGCTGCTCTTCTCTGCTAGTTGTAAAAATAAAATAAATTAATTCAACAGCGGACAGAATTCCTTAAGCACTGTTCACGCTCCAGCTATTATAACAAGAATGTAGTATTCCTATGGAATTTTATTGAGACAAAAATATTCTTATGGAACTTTAGGAAATATTCTTATGGAACTTTATTAAGACAAAAATATTCTTACGGAACTTTATTGAAACAAAAATATTCTTATGGAACTTTATTGAGACAAATACATTCTTATGGAACTTTATTGAGACAAAAATATTCTTATGGAACTTTATTGAGACAAAAATATTCTTACGGAACTTTAGGAAATATTCTTATGGAACTTTATTGAGACAAAAATATTCTTACGGAACTTTATTGAGACAAAAATATTCTTATGGAACTTTATTGAGACAAATATATTCTTATGGAACTTTATTGAGACAAAAATATTCTTATGGAACTTTATTGAGACAAAAATATTCTTACGGAACTTTATTGAGACAAAAATATTCTTACGGAACTTTATTGAGACAAAAATATTCTTATGGAACTTTATTGAGACAAAAATATTCTTACGGAACTTTAGGAAATATTCTTATGGAACTTTATTGAGACAAAAATATTCTTACGGAACTTTATTGAGACAAAAATATTCTTATGGAACTTTATTGAGACAAAAATATTCTTATGGAACTTTATTGAGACAAACATATTCTTATGGAACTTTAATGAGACAAAAATATTCTTATGGAACTTTATTGAGACAAAAATATTCTTACGAAACTTTATTGAGACAAAAATATTCTTATGGAACTTTATTGAGACAAAAATATTCTTATGGAATTTTATTGAGACAAAAATATTCTTATGGAACTTTATTGAGACAAAAATATTCTTATGGAACTTTATTGAGACAAAAATATTCTTATGGAACTTTATTGAGACAAACATATTCTTACGAAACTTTGGGAAATATTCTTATGGAACTTTATTGAGACAAAAATATTCTTATGGAATTTTATTGTGACAAAAATATTCCTCTAGTCATTACTGTTGGAAGTAACTAAATAATTACACAAAAAGACTATTCATGACCCCCCTCCCACTCCTATTAAATCCAATTACGTCATCTTGAAGCTGTGCAATTTATATGAATTACCCTATTGAAATATTTTCATTACATTAAACTTATTGTAGATTTAATTTCTGGGCGCATTATACACCCAAACATCTAGAATTTTACGGAATTCGAATGATAAACTTTTTTAGATCTACTATTCTTATAATTAAAATCTACGTATAATTCTATAACATACAGTTCTAATTTTTAAATTTAAATATCAACTATTAAATTACAGATTTTTACTTTTTAATTTCGTTTAAAAGATGAAATGAGGCTTCTAAATTAAGATACATTCAGCCTTCTTTTTCTCACAATTTTCATATTAAGCAACAAATCATGCATATATATATATATATATATATATATGAAAGGTTTCTGGGGTTTTCGGCGTCAAAGATTCAAGTTTGGTCTCTGGATACTGATTCCGACGTTTCAACACGTCCCCACATGCCACTATCCATCCATCCATAGTAATTCTGCCCGAAGGCAGGTCCTTCACTGCAATCATACCATTTTCATGCTAAGCTTGCAGCATTACTAGGGAATTGTAGGTGTGGTAGCTTCCCGTTGCTTTCCACACCAGTAAAGGATGATGATAATGATAAGGATGATGATGATGATGATGGCCATATGATTTCCGGGACCGTTTGGGCCTTAAAGTTTTCCTGACATTTGTCTTACAGGTGAGGGAAAACTCCGAAAAAACCTCACCCAGGAAACTTGTCCCGACTGGGGATCGAAACCGGGCCCGCTGCGTGACAAGGCAGGACGCTACCACGAGACCACAGCGGTTGGCTATATATGTATATATATTTATTTATATACAGAATTTAAATACTTTCACATTTTCTGTGCCTAAAGTTTTATTTTTCTTCTCCACTCGTCTCTCTCCATCCTTTCCATGTCCTCCAGTCCTCTTGTTCTCATTCCAGTTCTTATTTCCTGCATCCACGAGTTTCGAGGTCTTCCTCTCCTCCTTCTTCCAGGTGGACACCATTACAATGTTTTCCTGGGTAATCTTTCTTCTTGCATTCGTCGTACGTGCCCATACCAATTTAATTGCTTATACCGTATACATTCTACTATTGAATAACCAATATTCATTTTTTCTCTTATGACCGTATTTCTTATTTTGTCTAATTTTGAACATCTTGCTGCTCTTCTCAAGAAATCCATTTCCATCGACATAAGTTTCTGTTGAATTCCCAAACTTCAGCTCCATATGTGACAGTACTTCTCACTATTGAATTATATATTTGTAACTTATTTTTCCTGGTTATATGTCTGTTCCATAAGACTCCATATATATAATAGGTGTTGATGATGAAATGATGCGCCAGGAGAGTCCTTAATCCTAAACTTAAAGAAGATGTTAATGATGATGATCATATGATGTTCGGGGACCGTTTGGGCCTTAAAGTTTCCTGACAGGCGAGGAAAAACCCCGAAAAAAAACTCACCAGGAAACTTTTTCCGAGCGGGGATCGAACCCGATCCCGCTGCGTGACAAAGCAGCACGCTACCTCGAGACCACAGCGTGCCGGTGGACTAGGGCTGAATAATACGTTGTATACATTAAATACCAGTTAATAGAAACGAGGGACTTTTTATGGAAACTGCATAGGAAATGGCCTCAAACGTAACTACAACAGGAACATAGATGCGTATTTAGCAAGTTTGATGGCAGTTATAGTGCTAATTGCATGCTAATAGATCATTCATATTGTGTCAACATTGGTATTGATATATGCTGTGTCAGTTCCATATATTTCATTCGCTCGAGTGGTTCGCGTGAGAACTGGCTTCTAATAGTACAACATAACCCCTTCCGTGTGGTCTGGGCATTAGTATCATCGTCGCTGTCTTCTATAGATATGTCACCCAAGTATGCACGAAGCGAAACCATGAAATCTATAAGAAAACTATTGTTGGTTCTGAATGATTTGTTCATGAAAAATTGTGCAATATTTGGATATTAACACGCTTTATATTAGCTTGACCTGTATCTATCTATGTAACTGAATCTTTCAACGCGATTTTCACCCACTTAAAATAATTGGATCGACTTGAAATTTTGTGTACTTGTAAAGGACCCGTGACAATACAATAATTTCATATTTATTTTCTGAAATCCTGGGCAGAATCATCAGAAAATCAAACAAAAGTGTCTTTGTATTTATGTAACGGAATCTTTGAACACGATTTTCATCCACTTAGAAATATAGGATAGACTTGAAACTTCGTATACTTGTATAGGACCCGTGACACTACAATAATTTCATATTTATTTTCTGAAATCCTGGCCAGAATCATCAGAAAATCAAAAAAATTATAACTGGTATAATAGGTTACGGACTTGTCGACTTTTTAGTCAATCGTTGTAAGAGCTCAGTTGGTAGAGCGGTGAGCTATTGGTATATAATTTCAGTAATCCATAGGTCGCTGGTACAAATCCGGCTGGGGAGGATTTTTTTTTAGAAGAGTAATACTTTTAGCTCATACTACAATAGTATCGAGTTTAAAGATATTTTTATCTTATTCTGTAAAATATTAAAACTAAAAAATAAAAAATAATAGTTAAAAAAACTAAAACAACACGCTTTATTAGAAAACCGAACTCAAAAATGAAAAATAATTTTAATTTCCAACACGCTTGGGATAAATTTAAAGTGGTCAACAAAAAAATCATCTCCACCACATATAGAATAAAACTAGAGGTATCAACAACAAGAAAATAATTTTACCATCAAAAGCGTGAGGTGCTTTTTATGATTTTTACATTTTGTTCTTAGAGAGCTTACTTTTACCAACATCTGTTTATTATCAAATATATTAATTTATACAGAGCAGCCCACGCTTTTGATGATAAAATTATTTTCTTCTTGTTGATAACCCTAGTTTTATTCTATATGTGTTGGAGATGATTTTTTTGTTGACCACTTTAAATTTATCTCAAGCGTGTTGGAAATTAAAATTATTTTTCATTTTTGAGTTCGGTTTTCTAATAAAGCGTGCTGTCTTAGTTTTTTAAAGCTATTATTTATTTTTCATAAGTGGACAGTACGAAAAAAAATTGTTTATTTATGTAGCAACGGGGAACAAAATATATTGTTTATCGACTCGCATTAAGGTTAAAATCGCAACAAAATCTATTTCATTTTGAGACACGGTTTATCTAAAAATATATTTTTACAAGGAATTATTCCACGCTACAGGAGTTCTCCTTCAACCCAAAGTGATTTGTCGCCAGATATTCCTGTCTTCCCTCAAATCTTTAGCTTCCATACTTCTCCTCACTCTATGTATTCAACGTTCTGCAAGGTCTCCCTCTTCCACTTCTTCCATTAGCTTCCCAATCAAGGATCTTCTTTGGTATCCTCTCTTCTTCAATTTTATGAGGTGTCCATAGCATTTCAAACGTCTTTATTCTATGTTTAATTTTTCTTTAATTTCCGTAATTTCCCTTATTGTGCTGTTTCTCACTTTATCCCCACTTGAAATTCTTGTCGATCGCCTCCAAAAATGCATTTCTACTGCTAACAGCTTGTTGGTTTGTTCTCTACTTACTGTCCACATTTGTGACCTATATAATAAAATATTTTTTAACATAAATTGAATTTGTTTATTCAATGCCCCAGGTTGTCATTTCGACATTTCTGATATTCTCTCCTGGCACCGACTTAATTGTGACCCACTTCTGAAGTCGGGGCACCTGGAAGGCGGAGTTACGTTACCCCGATGATATGATGGGAGATAAATGATAATGAAGCGCCAGGAGATTTCTTAACCTAAACTTAAATTCAATTCCAGACCATGAACAACCACAGGAAAAATTCCTATGGTTTTATCAGGAATCGAACCCGGGATCTCATGATCAGTAGTCAGAAACCCTGACCACTAGCCCATGAGGCTGGTCTTATTGAAATATATTTCTTTCTTCGTTCTGTACGTTATATTTATATTCAAAAGCACTGCGTTCAACACACCAATGGTTTTTCTTAAATCAATTTTCTTCTTTCAATTTCTGAAGTTGAATTATAATGTTTGTCTATAATAGAATATCTGGGTTATGAAACCCCCTATTTTAAAAATGAATATGTGTTTAACAAACTTAATACATTTATGTATTCACGTAGACTTTCACGGCCGGAGTTGCTATCATGATCTTGAAGAAGATTTTCGGGCTGTTGGCCGTGGTCGTGAGGCTTGTAGTTCCCCGACGTTTCGCCAGAGACTGCGTCCGGCATCCTCAAGGGTTGTCAAGACGCAGTCTCTGGCGAAATGTCGGGGAACTACAAGCCTCACGACCACGGCCTACAGCCCGAAAATCTCTTCAAGATCTTACATAAATTTAATTATATATTATGTGGCACAATTAAAAGAATGTTAAAAAATAAAAGAATGGAAACAAAACTAAAATTTTATAAAGCAGGGTTTTAACTAAAAGAGAAGAGAAGATCATAGAAGCAGCTGAAATGAGATTTCTGAGAAGTGTGGCTGGCTGCAAACTTCTAGATAAAAGAAGAAGCGAAGATATTAGAAATGAGCTAAATAGACCTGTTTTTAAACTTTTAGATAAAGTAAGAGAATCTAGAAAAAAACTAGAAAGAACATGTTCAAAGAGTGAAAGATGATAGGATTCCAAAAATTATACTTAATTACAAACCAAAAGGAGACAGGAATGTTGGTAGACCGAAAAAGAAATGGATTCAACTTTTTGAATGAGAATCTATAAGAGACCGGAACAAGCCACATGGGCTTAATGCGTGACTTATGATGATCTATAATAGAAATATTAAAATAGATAGAAAATAAATAGAATTACGATATAAATTTATAATGATATTTATTTTTATTTCTTCTTCTTAAATGTCACTACAGCCCAATAAGGAACTTCGCCTCCTCAATGAGTCTCCTCTAGACATCCCTCTTAATAGAAAGCCTTTCCCAATGGTATATTTGGCATTTTTTAAGATCCTGGTGCACACAATACCGCCATCTATTCTTAGGCCTTCCTCTCAACTTTTTACTTCCATCCATCCGTAGTAATTGGGCCTGAGGGCAGACCTTTCACTGCAATCATAGCATTTTTATGCTATGCTTTACAGCTTTACTAGGGAATTATAGGTGTGGTAGCATCCCGTTGCTTTCCACACCATGAAGGATGATGATGATGATGATAGCCGTATGATTTTCGGGGACCGTTGGGCCCTAAGCTTTCTGACATATGTCTTACAGGTGAGGAAAAACCCCGAAAAAGAAACCTCACCCAGGAGCCTGTCCCGACCGGGAATGGAACCCGGGTCCGCTACGTGACAAGGTAGCACGCTACCTAGAGACTTATTGAACTAAAACTAAAAATAAAAACGTATTTAATTAATTTAGGTATATTGGAGCACGTCGGGTAATAGCTAATAATACACACTATTAATTAGGGGTTTGTTGATTTACTATCCACTAATGTATCGAAGTGCACGGTAAGAGGTGTTGTGTAAGTAATTAAGCCAATCTCAGTTAATGAATATTGTCACCCAGATTAATGTGCACAAGTTTGAAGTTTGTGCACAAGTTATAAAAAGTTGTACCGCCTGACTTAATCATTATAATACAGACTATTTAACTCATGCCCCAAATGGGAGTCAATGACCAATCACGTTTCAATGATTTCTGTTTTACAACCAATCAGAGTCGTGTTTCACCAAATATTTATCAGTGTTATAATTACCATATTAAAGAAAGCTCCTCCTTACAATATTGCGTTCCTTTGGCAATAAATAGTATGATCTGGTTGCAGTGATAAACAAAAGAAGCAGTAGAAGCGTACCTATCGTTTCTCATTTGTTTTCAAACATCGCCGTTTACATTAAATATATAAATATTTTAAAATAACTATAGTTAAATAATGATTTGTGAGTAAACAGCTTAATTTTATTCGTTAAATAGTCCTAACAAATGCCACTCTTGATTTCCAAATTCTCTAGATAAATTCACTCCTCACTTCGTGAGTCGTGAATTTATCGATAATTTGGAAATCACTCGTGGCATTACTTATGATGATGTAGTACTATTGGCGGACAGCGAGGAGATACTAAAGGACAACACGCACACACTATTGAGTAACACTAAGAAATTAGGACTGGAAGTAAATACCAGTAAAACTTAATATATGGTCACACGTAGAAATTCAGTATATAATGGAAATAGACACCTAATGACAAATGAGGGAAATTTTGAGGAAGTGGCTGAATTCAAATACCTAGGAACAATAATCACAAATAGGAATGAGATGCAAAAAGAAATTAAACATAGGCTCAATTCTGGAAATGCGTGCTATTATGCATTGCAGAGACTCTTGACTTCCCAATTCCTTTCAAAAAACGTTAAGCTGAAAATATATAAAACTATTATTCTACCAGTTATATTATATGGGTGCGAAACATAGACTCTTACTTTAAGGGAGGATAGGAGATTACGAGTATTTGAGAATAAAGTTCTTAGGAAAATTTTTGGACCAAAGAGAGATGAACAGACAGGTGAATGGAGAAGACTACATAACAATGAACTACATGGTCTTTATAGGAAGCCAGATATAATAAGAACAGTTAAGTCTCGTAGACTGCGATGGGCAGGACATGTTGCGCGTATGGGAAATGAAAGATGTGCATGGAAACTTCTTGTAGGACAGCCAGAAGGAAAACGCCCAGTCGGTAGACCAAGAATGAGGTGGGAGAACAACATTAACTATGATTTGAGGGATGTAGATTATACAGGGAATGATTGGAAAGCATTAGCTCAGGATAGGGATGTATGGAGAGCTTATGTCCGCGCGGCCATGAACCTACGGGTTCCATAGTGCCAGTGAGTAAGTAAGTATTATTATTATTATTATTATTATTATTACTATTACTATTATTATTATTATTATTACGAGGCAGAGGAAGACCAAAAACACCCTGGAGTCAGGGAATATGTTTATACATGAAGGAGAAACATCTACAACCAGGAGATTGGATGGACCGACAAAATATTTGGCTATTAGGAATCGGACGATGTCAAAGACATTAATCAACCGATGATCTATATATCATCTATCTATCTATCTATCTATCTATCTATCTATCTATCTATCTATCTATCATCATCATCATCATCATTATAGTATAAATTGTTATTTGTATACGAAATTTACACTGCAACTTTTAATGTCTTTTTGAACCTTTATAATTAGCATTCGAGGTAGCGTGCTGGCTTGTCACGCAGCGGGCCAGGCTCCTGAATGAGGTTTCTTTTCGGGGTTTTTCCTCATCTGTAAGACAAATGTCAGGAAGCTTAGGGCCCAACGGTCCCCGAAAATCATCCGGTCATCATCATCAGACCATCATCATCCTTCACCGGTGTGGAAAGCAACGGGAATCTATCACACCTATAATTCCCTAGCAAAGTTGCAAAGCATAGCATCAAAATACTATGATTGCAGTTAAAGACCTGCCCTCGGGCAGAATTACTATGGATGGACAATTAACTTAGTATATAGATTATAATTTGTACTGTAAATATTTTTTTAATGCCACGAAGTTGTATTTTATGACATTGCTGCTTTCTCCCCTGAGATTGGCGGAATTGTACCACACTTCTGAGGTTGGGGCGCCTGGAAGGTGGGGTTACATTGCTCCGATGATATGATGGGTGAAGATGATGATAGTGGTGCGCCAGGAGAGTCCTTAATCCTAAGCTTAATCTAAGATGAATATGAATGATGATGATTGCGAAGGCCCCTTGATATTCGGGGACAGTTTGGGCGTTAAAGATTCCTGAGATTTGTCTTACAGGTGAGGAAAAACCTCACCCAGGAAACTGTCCCGAGCGGGGATCGAACCCGGATCCGCTGCGTGACAAGGCAGCACGCTACCTCGAGACCACAGCGGTGGATCTCTGAATAAATGTCGTTGTTAAAATCCGTAAAAGTTTGGGAATTATTAATCAAGTTATGAAACCATCCCTTGTACAAAAAAAGACCAGATTACGTTTATATAACACTTTGGCTAGACCAGCAGAATAACGGCTTGTGAAATGAGATTCATGCGCAGAACAGCGGGTTACACCAGATGGGATCGGAAAAGGAACACCGATATCTTATAAGAATTGAAGACTACGCCAATTTTGGAATATATTAAACAGTACCAACTAAATTGGAAACACCATCTTGAAAGAATGAGTTCAAATCGGATCCCCAAAGCTGTTTATAATTATATACCAAGAGGACGAAGATCACTGGGCTGTCCTATGAAACGCTGGAGGAAAATTTTTCTATAGGATCGTAACAGGCCTTGGCCTAATACTTGGAAAGAAGAAGAAGAAAAAGTTAAAATCCGTATTGATTGTTGTTTAATTTAGAACGAGTCTCTCGTGAAAGTAAGCTCGGCAGAACAACGCAGGTCTGTGTTCAGTTGTTTAATATTCCAGCGTCGCTATAACTCAAGGAGCGCTGCTGATCCATAAAGACCTCGGTAACAGGTTGGCAACAAATATCCGCCTCGAGTCTTATGAAGTAGAAAATGTGGTTCTTGCGGGAGCTGTTAGCACAGCAAAGCTTGTATCTAAGTGGGCGTTCTTTATAATAAAAATACAGGTAAAAGCACATCAGGTCATCATACTGTTATACAGTTCATGTACTCGGGGATAAATTAACATGCGTTCAATGTTTTTAAAGCATCAATACTTGTAAATGAAGCATTGCATATAATTACTCACTGGCACTAACGAACCCGTAGTTCATGGCCGCGCGGACACAAGCTCTCCATACATCCCTAATCTGAGCTAATGCCCTCCAATCATTCCCTGTATAATCTACTTCCCTCAAATCATAGTTAATGTTATTCGCCCACCTCATTCTTGGTCTACCAACTGGACGTTTTACCTCTGGCTTTCCTACAAGTAGCCTCCATGTACGTCTTTCATTCCCCATTCGTGCAACATGTCCTGCCTATCGCAGTCTACGACACTTAACTGTTCTCATTATATCTGGCTTTCTATAAAGACCATGTACTCGTAGTTCCATTGTTATGAAGTCTTCTCCATTCACCTGTCTGTTCATCTCTCTTTGGTCCAAAAATTTCCCTAAGTACTTTGTTCTCGAATACTCGTAATCTCCTTTCCTCCCTTAAAGTAAGAGTCCATGTTTCGCACCCATATAATATAACTGTAGAATAATAGTTTTATATATTTTCATTTAAACGTTTTTTGAAAGGAGTTGGGACGTCAAGAGTCTCTGCAATGCATATAGCACGCATTTCCAGAATTGAGCCTATGTTTAGTATATAGGCTTTATACATTAAAATTTATTGGTCCCGGCAAAATAATAGGAATTTGAAATGTATTTATTTTGTATAAAACGGAATCTGTTCAATACGGAAACGGAAAGATTTTTCTATACAAATCATGAAAAATGTTTATGTAGCAGAAATTGTGAAGGCGCACTATACTTAAATATAACATTTATCAGTTACAACTTTCTGTAGAAAATAAAGACGTAAAAATGAGTGCTTTAGAATCTTATAGACTTTTCATTTCTTTGTGTTGAAATATGAAGGACCGTAAATTTTTCTATTTACGCGAAATGTTTTCAATGTTGGTGACAGACAACCTTCTTCTTCTTCTTCTTCGTCTGTTTGGTCATCTCTCTTCTTCAAGTGCTTTCACATAGAAATATGACAGCACGTCTCCCAGAACAAGACACTTTGTTGGGCTAACCGCGATGTGGACAAGCTATTCTTCTAATTCCTTATATACACACACTCCCTTCTCCTTATTGTATTCTTTACAATGGCAAAAGATTATGAATATACCCAAGCATTTTACTTCCTCTGTCTATCCTTAATTCCAATTTTATTCTACATACCTTATCCGCTCAGACTGATCCTAACATAAACCAATGCCAATTGTATCCTTCCGCCATTCGCGTCACAATTACTGTCACATTGATAGGGAGCACGTGTGAAGTATATAAGACATGTGATAGTTGAATGGGGTTAGATTACAAGAAAGCTGGTGAGATTTTTCACTGAACTTGTGAAATACCTGTTTATTTGGCCACTAGTCAAAGGTTTGTCAGACTTATGTTTTATGGCTTCGATTCAATTAGACGATCATAAGCCAGTGTAGGGGTGACATGTGGTCAGCATGTCGGGTCCCCAGCCGTTACAGCTGGTCATCTCAACCTGGAATAGCTACTTATTGTAGCTACACAAATGCCTCACGATGCTGGGTGGGCACCGGTCCCATAGTGACCGAAATACCATGAGAAAATTTCTTCCCTCATGGAGACTCGAACCAGCGCAAGTCCCGTAGCTCTGCGCCAAGGCATCTTCCCTTAACCACTCGGCTACGGCGTGGACTATACGGATTCTATAGTTCTTCAAAATATGTTATTTTACTGGTTTGTTTATTGATCCATCCATCCATAGTAATTCTGCCCGAATGCAGGTCCTTCACTACAATCATAGCATTTTCATGCTATGCTTTGCAGCTTTACTAGAGAATTGTAGGTGTGGTAGCTTCCCGTTGCTTTCCACACCGATGAAGGATGATGATGATGATGATGATGGCCATATGATTTCGGGGACCGTTTGGGCCTTAAAGTTTTCCTGACATTTGTCTTACAGGTGAGGAAAAACCCCGATAAAAACCTCACCCAGAAAAAACTGTCCCGACCGGGGATCGAACCCGGGCCCCCTGCGTGACAAGGCAGCACGCTACCTCGAGACCACAGCGGTGGCACATGGATATTCGAATGTCCACTTTTTGCGTCGTAACTTTATTTTTTTCCAAGAAAATAACAATTGTTAGCTTGCTGCCGATAATAAAAAAAAATCACAATCCGCATATTAAAATGAAGCCAATCTCACCATCATTAAAATGTAATGCATGAATAAACTGTTTAAAAAGTTTTTAATCAATTGATTTGGTGCTTACTTGATGCAATACATATATTTAGTTTACTGTTCATATAAATAGGAAGGGTTGTAAGGGTAGTGACGTGTGTATAACCTCTCCTACCCAATTCTCATCCTCATCTTCTCGTGGTACAACCCGTTTTCACAAACGAGGCTCTGAGGACCGAGTCACGGCGGTATAACCGTTCCATCGGGTACTGAGTAAATGCAGTATCCTAATCTCTGTCCAGAGACTAAAAGGTAGCAGCCCTACCACTGGACTATTTAGCGTCGGACCAGTAACTTGTCCTAAGGAACTTCAAAACTACTTTCAAGTCTCAACACGAAAAAATCCAGAAGGATTGAAATATGACGACCCACAGAAAAGAAATATGGTTAAAAGATACTGGCTCTTCCAACTCTTTTGTATGGTAGCGAAGTATGGATGTTGAAACAGAAGGATATACAGAGACTTAGATCTGCTGAAATGAGATATCTTCGGAGGACTGCAGGATACACACTACTAGATCACAAAAAAATGAAGATATCTTAGAAAATTACATATGGAATCTTTAGAAAACAAAATTTCTGATTATAAGTCAAGATGGATGCAACATGTTCATCGAATGGAAGATCACAGAATACCCAAACAAATGTTAAGATATCAACCTGCAGGAAGAAGAAGACCAGGACGTCCACTCAAAAGACTTCTGGATGGTGTTTCTCTTGAGGCCGAAACAGGTCAACAAATGGCCTAAATTCGTGAATGTACTATGATGATGATGATGATGATGATGATGATGATGATGATGAATAGGAAAATATATTCGTATTTATAACATTCATCTGTTGAACGTACAGTGTATTGAAACAGCTGTTACAAATGTTAAATATTTATGAAAATTACATAAAACTTCGATGTTTTGTACATTAAATAAATCTCTTTTTACTGAGAAACAGCAAATCTGCGACCAATAGTTCGTAAGATATTTTAATCGTATTCACAAAACATTTCTACTTAAAATGGGAAAGGAAAATATTAAGAATACATTACGGCCTTGTTTATGATAAGGGAGTTTAGAGAATCATCACCAACTCTGAATTACAAGTATTATACATCATCATCATCATCTTAAGTCATGACAACTTCAAAAGTGAAAGTTTTGTCATTCTCAACAATCCTCCTCCATGCCAATCTGTCTCTTGCCATATTCAAATTAGTCAGTTTCATTTTCCTTAGATCGTTCATTGTGTCATCCTCCCATCTGATCTTCGGTCTTCCACAAGCTCTACCTCCTATAGGTTTCCATTTGTACAGTTTTTTGACCAGTCTCTGATCATCCATTCTTATCAAATGTCCAAGCCAACCAATTCTGAGAGATCTTATATGGTTTACTATGTTCTGATTTTTTATTAATTTGTTTAGTTCGTTATTTTGTTTTGATTCTCCAACAGTTGTCAGTTCCTCTATTTGGTCCAAATATTCTTCTTAAAATTTTTGTTTCAAAAATTAGTAATTTCTGTTTTATTGTTTCTTTTAGGACCCAAGTTTCACAAGCATATGTAACTACTGGTCTAATGAGTGTTTTTTGCAGTTTTTGATATTAATTTGCTTTTAAATAAGGTTCTATTTGCAAAATAAGCTTTGTTCCCATTTACCAATCTTTCTTTAATTTCCTCTTCTAATGTATTATGTCCATTTACTTTGGTACCTAAGTATTTAAATGATTCTACTGTGTTAATTTGTATATCATCAATTTGTAGATTTTCTATTGTGATTACTAGATTGTAAATATTGTGTTTTCTCTTGATTTATTATTAGAAATATTATACAAGGACACAAAATCAGAAGGTTGGAGTGGTGGACACGTCATCACGATGGACAATAATATAATTCCTAAAATATTATTAGCTGCTACACCAAGTGGTAAAAGAAGAGCTGGAAGACCCAAATTATGGTGGTCGGATGATATCCAGGATGATCTTGTAAAGGCAGGAATTAAGAGATGGAGAAAGAGAGCTTTGTAAACAGAGGATTGGGAGACGTTTCTTAAGGAGGTCAATGCTACAACGTAGGACCATAGATGATGAGGATTCCTACTCAAAATATGTGATTTTATATTACTTACACTCTGTAAATTACAGTTACATCATCATCCGTCACGAATTAGGTCTTTGTAGATCTATTTGGGCCTCATATAGCAGTTTCTTAAGAGGTCTTCCTGGTCGAGCGATGTCTTTTGGGTTTATATTGGATCATCATTTTTTGGAATTCTTGAATTATCCATTCTTTTTAAATGGTCTAGTCAGTTTAATTTATATCTGTTGAGTTGTTTTTCTTCTACTGATTCTACTTCTAATTGTTATAAAATTCATTCATTATTTTTTTTTCGATCTAAAAGAATGTATCCTGCTGTCCTCTCAAGTAATTTCATTTCCGTTGCTTTCATCCTGCTCCTGTCTCTTTTTTCTTAATGTCCAAATCTCTCTTCCGTATAAAAGGGAGGGTAACGCTAGAGTATTACATATTTTTATTTTTGTGGATTTTAGTACTAATTTAGCTTTTAATGTATTATTTATTATTTGTAAGATTTGTCTAAATTTGGTGATTTATATTCCTATTACGTCTGCTTTAAAATTGTAGTAAATCAAATGTTATTGATGGGATTTTAGCCTTACATTTGATAAGGACTTAGGCTATAATGAAATTTGATCATTAACTCTGTATATGTCCAATTAATCTAATCCAGACTTTCACTGCCTCACTTTACATACGGTGCGGTGGCACAAAGTGAAATTAAATCTGCAATGCTAGCAGTGGTCATAGATACGTAGATCATACAACCTTACTGTATAGATCACACAGGGACGCTTATTACTCGGTATTTGTCTCATAATAGCAAGATTACGTATTATGTCATCTACAATAACGCACCATACCGACATTACCCGATGTATGCCTGATCTTACTGCAACATTTTACTGTCATATGCAGTAAGTAACAAGTTTAATTCAATCAGTCATTTCGAAAAGGGATCATCTACGATTTTTTTTTGTGAAATTCACTTTTTTCGTTATTCCATGTTTACATACGTCCTTACATCGATTCCGCGTGAGAAATGATCAAATACACAATTATTTTACCACTTTCTGACTTTACCTTTCATGTAGTCATTTCGAAAAAGGATCAATTCGTTGAGTTGTTCCCTTTTCGAACAGACTGACGCACGAATGTGATCTTGGCTTCAGTTGCATATCTATCCTCTTGCAGTCTTTGTGTTTTACCAGAGTAAACAATATTAAAACCATGCTACAATCGTTATTTATGTATTATTTATTTAATGCAAGGCACTCCGTGTACAGAGTATGGGTAAAGGTGTTCCAAAAGAAAAAACATTATTTTGAAATAAATACATTTTACGAATTTGAGTGTAATAGTGACAAGCCTAGAACCGTAATCGGCCGAAAATTCATTGACACCAATTTCGGGGAACAAGAGTTCAACTTGCTCAAACCAAAGACCCCAGAAATACTGCAAATACCAGATGTGAAAACACACCCTGCCTACATCAGCAAAATACCAATCAATCACAAAAAAATGGATGTAAAGAAACTTAATCAGTACATTCCTGATATCCATCGACATTTTTATGATGATTTATTCAAATGGCCTACAACTACAGCTGAAGTAGTAGAGAACGCCGAAGATGTTCAATGATGACATTTTTCGGATGTACTTTTTTTATAGTCACTTCCAAATGATGAAATGTAATAAAATATATACAGTATTATTCCATGTAAGTAGTTATTTCGCAATAATAATTTTTTCAAAGAAATGTGTTTAATTTTGTAACCGTTTGTTCGTTCATTTCGAAAAGGGATCATCTCCGGAAAATTGTAATTAGTTTTTTGGGAAAACCATAATCAAGAAAGTCATGTAAATCGGTAAGTGAACGTGAATGGGCATGAAAATTATTCAGTAGAAATTTCAAATTCATAGCTTTATCCTGGACAAACTGAATCAGTTTTTTCCCTCTCCTGTAAAATTTGATCAGCTGTAGATGATCCCTTTTCGAAATGACTCATTCAATTATAACTTTTTTGGAGAAGGAACTAACAAGGGAAAAGCTACCTTCATATTTCTCCTAGAGAAGCGTCCAAGGCATTATCCAAAACAATTTAAACAACAAACTAAACCCAAATTAAATCATGGATTTTAATTCATAATCACATCCAAATTTAAAACGTAGATATATTTTTTATTTTATTTTATCTTATTCTAATTGATTCACTCTGTAAATTGCTGTTACTATTATATTATCATCATCCATCACGAATTAGGTCTTTGTAGACCTGTTTCGATCCCATCCAGCAGCCTTTTAAGAGGTCTTCCTGGTCGACGATGTCCTTTGGACTTTTATTGCGTCATAATTTTGGGATTCTTGAATTATCCATTCTTTTTACATGGCTCAGCCAGTTTAATTTATATCTGTTGAGTTTTTCATCTACTGATTTTACTTCTAATTGTTCTAAAATGTTTTCATTTTTTTTTCGATCTAAAAGAGTGTATGATGTTGTCCGTCTGAGAAATTTAATTTCCGTTGCTTTGATTCTGCTCCTGTCTCTTTTTCTTAATGACCAAATCTCACTTCCGTATAAAACAGAGAGCATGCCAAAGTATTATATATTTTTATTCTTGTTGGATTTTTGTACTAATTTAGCTTTTAATGTATTATTTATAATAATAATAATAATAATAATAATAATAATAATAATACTTTATTTATTCTGGCAGAGTTAAGGCCATAAGGCCCTCTCTTCCACTCAACCAGCACAAATACAAATAAATATTTGACAAATATAGATATACACTATACTAATTATAAACAGTTAAAGATACAATAAATGTAGCAATGTAAATGTCATGTACAAACAACATTTTATATGGTAATAACAATAATGATACGATAATAATAATAATAATAATAATTTAAATATGATACATTATACGGGAAACACCAATTAATATATATATATATATATATATATATCTTACACTGGATAATAATGAAGCTGAGTTTAGAGCAAATATAAATTTATTCATAAGATTTGTGTAAATTTGTTAATTTTTGTTCCTATTATGTCTGCTTTAAAATTGTAGTAAACCAAATTTTGTTGAAGAGATTTTAGGCTTTACATTTGATAAGGCCTCAGATAATGGAATTTGATCGTGTTATCTTTTATTAACTCTGTACAGGTCCAATAAAACTAATCCAGACTTTTGTGTTTTCCCATGCAGTGAAGAGGCACGTAACCTTGTCAACCTGACTGCAGATAAACTTTCAACCCTCGGGAGATTCAAACAGCTATTTGAACATTAATTTACAGAACGAAAACGGTACGTTTGTAAACAATGTTTCATACGTTATCTACACAGTCCCCTCTATAAATCTCCGAAATTTGTGATGAGAAATTACCGAACACACTGTATAAGAAGGCTATAAATTAATGAAAACAAACTCATGCACTTAGGAATAATAAATTTTGTGCCAAATATATCTTTATGAAGATTTCTATTAAGCAACGAAGGCCTCCTTAAAATGTTTTATAATCCAAGCACTGCCTCGTCGATTCTTTTGTTTGTACTGTTTTCATTTAAGATTATTTTGTAACAATAACGTAAAATTGGAATTGGACTTAAATTTATTTTCAAAATCGTCAAGGGGAATGAAAGAGGGGCATGAAAATTCCTTGTAATAAAACCAGAGGGAAAGCACTCAGTAGGTAGGCCAGAATGAGGTGGGAGAATAACTAACTATGATTGAGGGAAGTAGGTTATACAGGGGACGATTGTAAAACATTGGCTCAGGATAGGGATATATGGAGAGCTTATGTCCGCGCGGCCATGAACCTACGGGTTCGATAGTGCCAGTGAGTTAGTTAGGTATTTGAATTCAGCCACTTCCTGAAAATGTTCATGATTTGTCATTAGCTATCCATTTCCGGATAATTAAATAAAAGCATGTTACAATAATTTGCTGTGTTTCCTGGAACATATTGTCTAAGATGTAACACCTGAAGACGTAACACAGGCGTGATGTACAGCTCACACACGTGTGCACATTTGCTTAGGGCACAATGGAAGCCTATAATGTTGACATGCAACGTGCCAGGTGTGGGACTGTAAATCAATTCACCAACACACGAAGCTGCGTCTCTCGTCCCGTAACACACAATATTTTCTACTTAGATTTAGTAATTTTCATAAGTAATGCCACGAGTGATTTCCAAATTATCGATAAATTCACGACTCACGAAGTGAGGAGTGAATTTATCTAGAGAATTTGGAAATCAAGAGTGGCATTTGTTAGGACTATTTAACGAATAAAATAAAGCTGTTTACTCACAAATCATTATTTAACTACAGTTATTTAAAAATATTTTTATATTTAAAGTAAACGGTGATGTTTGAAAACTAATGAGAAACGATAGGTAGCCTACGCTTCTACTGCTTCTTTTGTTTATCACTGCAACCAGATCATACTATTTATTGCCAAAGGAACGCAATATTGTAAGAATGCTCTCTAGTGGAGAAAAAATGAAACACATCAATCTGTATATTAATTCATTTTTGATGTCGTATACATTTAAGAAAGTGCAAACAGTGGTTTCTTTTTTTGGTGGTATAATCAATTGCTACAAATGTTGACATGTAAGCACTATTATATACAATCTGGTAGCCGTATTTGTTATAGGCTCAGTCACTGCAAAATAACGGTCAGACCTGTTCAGAATATTAAAAAGGAGGAGCTTTGCTTAATATATGATAATCCTAACGTTGATAATTATTTCGTGAAACACGTCTCTGATTGGTTGTAATACAGAAATCATTGAAACGTGATTGGTCATTGACTCCCATTTGGGGCATGAGTTAAATAGTCAAAGAAAATCATTCCACTGCCTTTATTTTTCATTGTACCTTAACAAGTTTCACATTATCTCCATATGGGAAAAATAATATTTTCATTTAATTTCATTTGATTTAAAAAAAAATTCCGTATATTTGCACCGTGGGACTGTGTACGCTGCGGTCTGTATTTAAAATTATAAAATAAATCAATTTTATAAGAGTTTGATATACTCGTGCATGAAATTTGAAGGTCTAATTTCACAATTCCATTCTGATTTTAACCTTCCGTCGGGCACGTCTGATCTAAGAGGCACAGGTTGCCAATTTTGTCCCGTTCCACTGCCATCACACGGTGTTGACAACTGGGCATCCGAGTAGCTGTTTCTTTTTACACGCTTTATATTAGCTTGACCTGTATCTATCTATCTATCTATGTAATGGAATCTTTCAACGAGATTTTCACCCACTTAAAATCATCGGATCGACTTGAAACTTTGTATAGCCTACGTGTAGAGGACCCGTGACAATACAATGATTTCATATTTTGTTTCTAAAATCCTGGCCAGAATCATCCGAAAATCAAAAAAATGAGAACTGGTATAATAGGTTGCGGACTTGTCGAGTTTTTAGTCAATCGTTGTAAGAGCTCAGTTGGTATTAGTGGTATATAATTTCAGTAATCCATACGTCGCTGGTTTCAAATCCGGCTGGGAGATTTTTTTATAGAAGAGTATTACTTTTAGCTCATACTACAATAGTATCGAATTTAAAGATATTTACATTTTTATCTTATTCTGTGAAATATTAAAACTAAAAATAAAAAATAAATAATAGTTTTAAAAAACTAAAAGAACACGCTTTATTAGAAAACTAAAAAATGAAAAATAATTTTAATTTCCAATACGCTTGGGATAAAATTAAAGTGGTCAACAAAAAAATCATCTCGAACACATATAGAATAAAACTAGAGTTATCAACAAAAAGAAAATAATCTTACCATCAAAAGCGTGGGGTGCTTTTTATGATTTTTACATTTTCTTCTTAGAGACTTTACTTTTACCAATATCTGTTTATTATCAAATATATTAATTGATATAGAGCACCCCACGCTTTTGATGGTAAAATTATTTTCTTTTTGTTGATAACTAGTTTTATTCTATATGTGTTGGAGATGATTTTTTTGTTGACCACTTTAATTTCATCCCAAGCGTATTGGAAATTAAATTTATTTTTCATTTTTTAGTTTTTTTAGTCTACGATCCGGCTGCAGATTACTACGTTAATGGAGTGTATGAACAAAATCTATTTTTTCATAAAATTCTGAATGACAGATAATACATTTTTGCCGAGTTGCCTATTAAAATGCAACCGCCAGTACGTTTAAAACACCCTCCATGGTATCTTACCTTGTCGTGGTGGAGTGGCTTTGCGTGCTTAAATGATCCTGAGAGCTATGCCGGCGGTAGCATTGCTGCCGATAGGGTAACCCATGCCGGACTGGTCGAAGGTGATAAGCCAGACGAAAAAAGTACCTTGGTCGAAAGAGTGACGATCTTTCACCGTAAAAATAGAACCGTCAAGAAATGCGGACATGGGTTCAACTGGGGGTAAAATTTTCCGGAGGTCAAATAGTCCCCCATTCGGTTCTTTGGGCGGGGACTAATAATAGCTTTATTTTAACCTGGCAGACTTCAGGGAACCCATGCCAATTATTGGAAAACATTAGCTCAGGATAGGGATGTATGGACAGCTTATGTCAGTGCGGCCATGGACCTATGGGTTCAATAGTGCCATTGAGTAAGTAAGTAAGTACGTTTAAACAAATATAATTAATTTATTTATTCGAAATATTTTGATTCACTTGTTATTAAAATAAATTATAATCCAGTTCGCAGAAATCGATGTATAGAGCTTGGAAAGTTTTGGTTGTCATTACAAACTTGGCCGTAAACCTCGTCGCGGCGGGAAGTAAAACCACTGCCCTCTATGTATACTACATACAATGTATATACAAAAATATATCCAAAAGGTAGTGTTAATATACATTATACGAAACAAATCACTGCATTTTAAATGAACTGAACTTTATTTGAAACAATATAACACAATAAACACGCCATTTTATTACTGGTTGGTGTCACAGCCTGCTGTGTGTTTTTTCGTCCATTTGTCCATTGTAAAATAAAACTAAATGAGCTAACTCAAATGGTTTCAGCTATGGAAAAGAGATATCAAGGCAAATGGAATTCTAATATGCTGGTCGATTATTGTTGGACCATCAAGAGGGATACTCCACAGGCGAAATATAGCAGAAAATCGCCATTTCTTACTTTCTAGGTGAGTCCGAATGTTCGAATATTGTGTAGTTACGAATGTAGAAAATATTATTTTTAGTTTTTTATTGAATCTCCAATAATACGAACCCTATTTCACCATCCGGTATGTTAGGGTTTTATTTACAATACAATGAATTATTTACAGTAATTTAGAGTTTGGTTAATTTCTAACGTTACATAATAACGTAATATGAACAAATAAATACATTAATTAACGAACCCAAGAAAAAACTAACTCAAAATCTCTTAAAAATATGATAAAGTCAAACAGCTTTCTATAGCAACACTTCTTACATAAACTATTTGAGGAAGGCAGTTGAAATCTATTATAATAACATAATTTTTAAATAAATTCATGCCTTTTGGAATCAAATGCGGTACACTCAAATAACAGATGGGAGAAAATATTAAAGTGTTTGAAATTGAAGGGTCCAGGAAAAAAACCTGATAAGTCCAAAATTACAGATTTTCTGATTTTTTTAATAATTTAATAGCTCGGCCAGTGTAGTTTTTAGATGGTTTCACAGAACTGCGCAACAATCTGACAAGTCCAGAGATATTTCAATACCTTTAAATCATGTACAGGGGAAACATCTTACAAGTCCAAGCAAAACAGGGGAATATTCTAACAAGTCCAGGGAATCTAATTTTTCTTTAAAGGGAATTTTTCTTGTGGTTGCCCTTGGTCTAGAATTCGGGTTAAGAACTCTCTTGGCACTTCATTATCATTTATCACCCATCATATATCATCGGGATAACGTAATTCCATCTTCCAGGTGCCTCAACATCAGAAATGGATTACAATTCCGCCAATGCCAGGAAAGAAAGCCAGACGTGACCTAAAAAACAACCAAAACAATGGGGAAACCAGATATAATAAGAACTGTTCAATCACGTAGATTGCTATGGGCAGGACATATGGCACGAATGGGAATGAAAATGGGCTTTGGAAAATCCTTGTACGAAAACCAGAGGGAAAGTGCACAGTATGTAGGCAGAGAATGGGGTGAGAGAATAACATTAACCATGATTTGAGGGTGGTAAATTATACAGGGGATGATTGGAAAATATTAGCTGAGGACAGGTATTTTTGGAGAGCTTATGTCCGCGCGGCCATGAACCTAAGGGTTCGATAGTGTTATAATGTAATACAGTGCGATCCATATAAATCTGAACCAACTGCAATGATAATTTAAATAAGTGACAAGTGTTTGAAACCTGGTAGCAACTTGAAATATGTTATGGACTTGTCATATTTTTCCTCTGTACAAATTGCATTCGTGACAGAAAATGCAGCATATTGTTACACACCTTAATCAGATGTATATCATTTCAGTACTAATGTATCTCTGGTGCATACATTAAAATCCTAAACAAAAATTTAAAAACTCGAGAAAATTAAATATCATGAGTCTTGAAACTTTAAATTTTGTTTCCTGAAAAAATAAGAATTGTGACTTATCAGGTTTTCCCCTGGACTTTTCAATTACAAATGCCTGTCTCTCGGAAATCTTGTGTGTTGGATAAAAACCGATATCATATTTGAATTCAGGAGAAAAAATACTATCAGAGAAACATATTTTTGTTTCTGAGAGAAAAATAGATATTTTTTGTTGCTCGGTGTAATTATGAATATCTGTAAAACTGGATGTTCACAGTGAGATGAGTTGCTAATTAAGTTCTTCTGACGTAGACATTATTGTTTTCAGGGAGGTAAACTTCCAGGCCGGAGTAAAGAATGCAAATAAGTTATTTCGGTCTCATTTGCAGAGGAAACTAAGCTACGCACAGCTAAGCCCATGTTACGTTTAATTAAGAGCGGCACTAGTTAAATAATGGCAGAGCTGTCGTTGTGCCTCTCTTTATTCCAGCAGCCATTTGTTCTCAAATGAAACTTAAGCAAATTCTCTACCTCAGGAACGCACTGCAATTTGTCGAGATTTGCTCTAACTTCAAAATAAGCTTCATAAACCTGCGATACGCGGATCAACCGCAGTTTAATACTTTTATTCACGAGATTCAAATTTAAATCTTCATCCAAACTCATTGCGTGCGTTTGTGTGTCTTTTTTTGTCAAGGCTTATGTTGGGTTGAGTTTTGATAACAGTAAAAAGGGAACTCTCTACTCGTTTCCAGCAGGTCGAGGGTATATATATATATATATATATATATATATATACTAGAAGTCTCGGCCACGCGTTGCTGTGGCTAAGGTATACGTTAAAATTTTAAATTAAGTTGCTGTCTTTCAGCCAGATTACTTAAAACTAATACTTACACACGAAATTAATGATATTGACTATTTAACTCATGCCCCAAATGGGAGTCGATGACCAATCACGTTTCAATGATTTCTGTTTTACAACCCAATCAGAGTCGTGTTTCACCAAATATTTATCAGTGTTATAATTACCATATTAAAGAAAGCTCCTCCTTACAATATTGCGTTCCTTTGGCAATAAATAGTATGATCTGGTTGCAGTGATAAACAAAAGAAGCAGTAGAAGCGTACCTATCGTTTCTCATTTGTTTTCAAACATCGCCGTTTACATTAAATATATAAATATTTTAAAATAACTATAGTTAAATAATGATTTGTGAGTAAACAGCTTAATTTTATTCGTTAAATAGTCCTAACAAATGCCACTCTTGATTTCCAAATTCTCTAGATAAATTCACTCCTCACTTCGAGAGTCGTGAATTTATCGATAATTTGGAAATCACTCGTGGCATTACTTATGAAAATAAAATAAACACTGAACACACTTAAATTATGAAATAATCAATATTTGTAATTCAATTGAAATTCGCGGTTGCAACAAAAAGCACAGCCATCTGGATCACTCTTTGTTAAATAATAAACCAATTACCTTACACCGCCATCTGTTAGAATCATAAGGAACTCACAGAGAATTATAACTCTTTGTTAAATAATAAACAAATAATTTTCAATAAAAAAATAATGTGACTATAAATTTAGTTATAAACTACCCTAAGTCTCAAGTTGGATCAAACTGCACACAGTGTGCAAAATTTTATTAAAATCGGTTCAGTAGTTTAGGATTCCATCGCGGACAAACAACGTGACACGAAATTTTTATATATTAAGATAAGATAATGTCTACCGCTGTGGTCTCGAGGTAGTGTGCTGCCTTGTCACACAGCGGGTCCAGGTTCGATTCCCGGTCGGGACAGGCTCCTGGGTGAAGTTTTTCTCGGGGTTTTTCCTCACCTGCAAGATAAATGTCACCAAGCTTAGGGCCCAATGTTCCCCGAAAATCTACCGGCCACCATCATGATCATCCTTATCATTATCATCACCATCTTTCACCGGTATGGAATGAAACGGGAAGCTACCACGCCTGTAATTCCCTAGTAAAGCTGCAAAGCATAGCATGAAAATGATATGATTGCAGTGAAAGACCTGCCCTCAGGCAGAATTACTATGGATGGATATATAACAACTTGAAAACTAATAATTTAATTGAGGCGTTTACAAACAAAGGGGTGTTAAGTTTTTTTTTTCGAAAAAAAGAAGTTTGGCGCATAATACAATATTGAAGTATAATTTTATTTACTGGCTGAAGGATGTAAGTACATGCGTTAGGAGTAGATAAATAATTATCATTAACTACTTAACTAACTCACTGGCTGTATCGAACCCGTAGGTTCATGACCGCGCGGACATAAGCTCTCTATACATCCCTATCCTGAGCTAATGTCTTCCAATCATTCCCTGTATCATCTACTTCCCACAAACCATAGCTAATGTTATTCTCCCACATCATTCTTGGTCTACAAACTGGACGTTTTCCCTTTGGTTTTCCTACAAGAAGCTTCCTTGCACCTCTTTGATCTCCCATATGTACCACATGTCCTGCCCATCGCAGTTTACGAGACTTAACTGTTATTATTATATCTGGCTTCCTATAAAGACCATGTAGTTCATTGTTATGTAGTCTTCTTCATTAACCTGTCTGTTCATCTCTCTTTGGTCCAAAAATTTTCCTAAGAACTTTATTCTCAAATACTTGTAATCTTCTTTCCCCCCTTAAAGTAAGAGTCCATGTTTCGCATCCATATAATATAACTGGTAGAATAATGGCTTCATATATTTTCAGTTTAACGTTTTTTGAAAGGAGTTGGGACGTCAAGATAGAATTATTGCTATATTTTTTAATTGCCTACGATTTTCGTATAGAACTTTAACTTTAAACCTGTTTTACTCAATTCTGAGAAACTTGCACCCTTTTGCTTCTAACGTCTCAATTGTAAATTCAAAATAGATGTGTACCATTTTCAGTGTTACTCTTTAGAGATCAAATATAAGCTAATTAAGTATATCGTTTTGTATACATAGAGGATTATTTTAACAAGTTTGAATATCTTATTCTGCGTAATCCAAGCAAAAACACGGGCAACAGTACTCTCACATTTAACACCTCTACTCGTTATGCTAATCCTCACGGTTTTCGTATCTTGTCTTTTTAGCATTTCTCTGCGCTCAGAAACGGAGCATACAGTTACAATAAGGCAAGTGTTCCGTAGTGTACGTCTGATTTTACGTACGAAATTAACGAATATTTTACGTTTTCTTCTAGAAATACATTATATATGACTCAATTCCGAGGAACAAATTATGGGAAGTATTGGAGAAATACAATATTGATAAAAACCTAATAAAAATATTAAACAAATCTATAAAGATAACTCCGCTTATGTTAAAATTGGAAATATAATGTCTAATCCTATAAAAACCACAAAGGGATTGAAACAAGATTGCAGTCTATCACCAATTTTATTTAATATTTATGTAGAATTTATATTAATGAAATGGAAACAAAGCTGCAAACTTATGGGGATCCCAATAGGCAACAGATTTTAGCTGACATTACAATTTGCCGATGATCAACTGGTTTTAGCGCAAGACAAATTTGATATGGAATTCATGATAAAAAGGTTGAAAAACACATATGAATCGTGGGGTCTCACAGTAAATTTACAAAAAACAGAATATCTGGCAATAAATAGCAATGAACGAGAAAATTTAATATTGGAAGAAGGAATCCAAATAAAGCAAGTGAAACAAACTAAATAGGCTATTTGGGAATAATTATGGATAACATTGAAGGTATAGGCAAAGACAACATAAAACATAGAATTGAATTGAGTAGCATCTTCGTTAAATTCCATATGGTGGGATAAGCATATTTGGAAAGACACAAAAAAATATATTGGTAAAACATTGGTGGAATCTGTCGCAATGTACGGAAGTGAGGTATGGACAATCAATAAGTACTACAAGAATAGACTAATAGCTCTAGAAATGGATTATTTACGAAGAAGTGCCAGAAAGTCTAGATTAGAACATGTCACACATAAGGAAATTAGAAACATAATGGAAGCAGAAGAAAGCATAATTGAAAGAATTGAGGAGAAGGAATTAAAGTGGTTAGAACATGTCTTAACCCTTAAATTCGTAATGTATCCTTTTGGATACATCAGTTGATTTAATTAATGTAATATTTTAAATAAATCAGAAGAAAACGAACAAAAAGAAACCACTTAAATGTGTGTCTAATTATACAATATACTTAATAATAACAGTTATACAATATTCCGTTTTCACTGCGGTCCGCAACATTCAAATAACTAATAGAATAAATTTGTGTTTTGCCAATTTAAAGGTTAAGAATGCAAGATGAGCGATGGCCGAAGCAACTATATGAATGGCTTCCGAACAGAAAGAAGAAAAGAGGGAGACCAAGGTTAACATGAAACGAAAACATGAAGACAATAATGCAAAGCTAGAGGACTAAGCATCGAAGATGCCCAAGACCGTAGGCTTTGGAGGTTTGGCACGGGAAGACGGCAGCAGCTGTAAAAACCCGACGATAGATAGATAGATAATAGAAATGAACAGCTAATGACAAATGAGGGATATTTTGAGGAAGTGGCTGAATTAAAATACCTAGGAACAATAATCACAAATAGGAATGAGATGCACAAAGAATTTAAACATCATCATCATCACCATCCAGGGATTAAGCCTGTTGGCTCGTTCCGGTTTCATGAAAGCTAGAATTGTTAAAATTGTTCAGACCATCTTCTGTGTGGGCGACCAACATTTCTCCTTCCGCGCGGTTTATAATTTAGCAATAATTTTGGAAATCTTCCTTCTGGCATTCTATCAATATGTTCTTTACAGTCGTTCCTATATTTAATTATTCGGTCTGTAAGTTTGAAAATATTTAGTTCCTTTCTTATATCTTTATTTCTTTTCTTATCCAGCAGAGTATATCCTGCTATATTTCTTAAAAATTTCATCTCAGCTGCTTCCAATCTTTGTTCTTGTCTTTTAGTGAACGTCCAACATTCTGATCCATACATCAATACAGGAACAGCCATTACTTTATAAAATTTAATATTTGCTTCTTTTCTTGTGTTTTTAAGGGTTCTTTTAATAGTGCCACACATTAGATTAAATTTATTTATTTTGTCATTAATATCTTCAATTTTAACATACTCGTATTATAAATTTAAACCTAGATATTTAAAACTGTTCACCTGCTCTAAAATTTTGTTATCAATTACAATTTTTGCTCTTAAGGTATCATGTCCTATAATGCTAAAACTTTAGTTTTATTCTTTGAAATTTTTAAATAGTAAATTAAACATAGGCTCAATTCTGGAAATGCGTGCTATTGTGCATTGCAGAGACTCTTGATGTCCCAACTCCTTTCAAAAAACGTTAAACTCAAAATATATAAAACTATTATTCTACCAGTTATATTATATGGATGTGAAACATGGACTCTTACTTTAAGGGAGGAAAGGAGATTACGAGTATTTGAGAATAAAATTCTTAGCAACATTTTTGGACCAAAGAAGAAAGATGTGAATGGAGAAGACTTCATAACAATGAGCTACATTGTTTTTATAGGAAACCATATATAATAACAGTTAAATCTCGTAGACTGCGATGGACAGGACATGTGGCACGAAAGGGAAATGAAAGACGTGTATGGAATATTCTTGTAGGAAAACCAGAGGGAAAACGCCCAGTTGGTAGACCAAAAATGAGGTAGTAGAATAACATTAACGATGTGGGAGGCGACGAATACCATCTGCTTCACCATTTTCTTCACCATGTGTGAAACTGGCCATCTGTTGTTGAACAGCATTTGCAATGTCCAATCGGGTCCCAAACCGTAAAAAAAGAGTGAAAAAAATAAAAAAGGTGTGATGTAATGATTCTGTAACATGAAAACTGTGTTGATGTGACAATTACCTTAATAAACACGAGCAGCAAAATTTTGGCGTGTTGTTAAATTCATTAAATTTCGTTCACCCCTTGTTACTTCATGTGTAGCTATATTTTAGATTTTTCACCCACGCTCAAATTCTCACAAAAAGAAATTCTACCCTCGTAGAATACACTGAAAAAAAAATTAATTGTTTGTCTCAGAAAGAAAAATATGTGATTCTGATAGTACTTTTTCTCCTGAATTCAGATATGATATCCGTTTTTATCCAAACACACATGATTTCCGAGAGACAGACATTTATAATTTCAAACACTTTAATATTTCTACATTCGTAACTACGCAATATTCGAACATTCGGACTCACCTAGAAAGTAAGATATGATGATTTTCTGCTATATTTCGCCTGCGGAGCATCCCTCTTTATGATCCAACAATAATCGGACAGCATATTAGGATTCCATTTGCCTTGATATCTCTTTTCCATAGCTGAAATCTCCTGATGAAATTGTTCTCCGTGCTCATCGCTCACTGCGCCAAGATAATAAATGTACAAAAAAACGTTTATTAAAAAAAGAATTATTTAAATCCATTAATTGAAATTGAAATAATAAAAACTGTGGATGATTGAGAAATTCCGAATACATATTTAAAAACACGATATAAAAACTGCATTAAGTACAACAATTGGTACTCTTCTTCTTCTTCCTTTCCAGGATTAGGTCAATGCGACCTGTTCCGGTCTCAAGTCCATCGTTTCCTTGGCCGTGCCACAGATCTTTTTCCATGTGGTTTGTAGGTGTTAATCTTTTTTGGTAATCTTGTATCTTCCATTCTGTCTAAATGTTCTTTCCATTGGTTATTTGTGCTCTTCTAGTTTATCGAGTAATGAAAATATCTCCAGTTCATTTCTTATTATTAATTGTGTAATCTATCCATGCGTGTACATCCTTTTACCGATCTTAAAAATTTCATTTCTTTTGAATGTGTGAGCTATCTTTTTTTTGTAAGTAGCCAAGATTCAGTTTCCATATAAAGGAACAGGAACAGCCATAATTTTATAAAACCTGAGCTGAGTTTCTCTTCGAGTCTTTCGGAGGGTACTCATGAGACAAAAATCATGTTGACGAATGCTATCAAATACGTATTAAGCAGAGATTGAGAATCTGTCCCTTGTACAGAGTGATTCAGAAACATGGCTATACGTTTCATCGCATTTTGTGACGAAAACATTATTATTAAAGAAATATGTTATGATTGGGAAGGGAATCCCTTCAAATTACAACAATAGAACAAAACAAATCACTGCTCACGTGCAGCTTGGCGGGTTGATTTTTGCTTCCACAATTCTCTTCGTTGTTTCTGTATCCGTGCTAATGCGAGGCCTTTCAGGAGGTTTGATTTTCTGCATCCTTCCCATTTCCAGCAGTCGTTTTCTCCACTTCCCCACAGTCGATGGCTGCAATGCTACGGTAAACTCACGTCTTGCCCGTTTTGCGGCCTCACGATCATTAGCATACGTTATTACCATCCAGCAATTGTAATTTGCTGTTGTATATTCAACGCCATTTTGATTAATGAGGTAAGTTCTACACTGTTTTGTTTTATTCCATTGTTGTAATTTGAATAATTGCCTTTCCAACGGTAATTTCATATTTCCAGTAATGGTAATATTTTCTTCACACAACGCGATCAAAAGTGTAGGAAAAAAGTTGAACGTCTTCTGAAGTCAAACTGGATTTTGTGACAATAGATACGTAGACAATGGTGTGTGGATCGATGTATTCTGTCAATCGAGATATTGATGTGAGTGGCGATATAAAAGGCAACTCGAGTATTCTTTGAGCATTATTAAAAGTTTCTTCAGTGCAAATCAAACTTTTTGCCTCTACAACAAAAACACTCTACATCTCTACACGCTTTTGTACTTAGTTTCTGTCAGCTTCATTCTCAGAAGTTACACAGTTTTTTAAAAATATTGTCGTTGAACGTGAAGTTTTAACAATACCTCTTCCTAACCGAGTTCCAATTGTGACGTAAACAAACCAGATGCATGTCTATACTTCCATTGGTCGAACCTTTAAGCGTGTAAGAAATTTTAGTTCGCTATCTAACACTTGAAATAAAATAAATAAATAAATAAATAATATATAATAATAGTTAAAAAAATAAAACCACACGCTGTATTAGAAAACCTAACTAAAAATGAAAGTAATTTTAATTTCCAACACGCTTGGGATAAAATTAAAGTGGCCAACAAAAAAATAACCTCCAACACATCTAGAATAAAACTAGAGTTATCTACAAAAAAATAATTTTGTCATCAAAAGCGTGGGGTACTTTTTATGGTTTTTACATTTTCTTCTTAGAGACTTTACTTTTACCAATATCCGTTTATTATCAAATATATGTTGTTGTTGTTGTTTTAAAATTGCTGGGCCTTGGCACCGAAGCCATTAGCGTTCTTGGTCTCCAATATTTCTCTATGGTGGATCCAACAGGTAATACTTCACAGGTTTGTAGATGTTCATTCATTTCTTCGTCTTTGTTGCATAGAGGACAATTTGGATTCGTGTAGATTCCTATTTTATATAAATGTTTGGCCAAATAGTCATGTTCTGTAAGCAGTCTAAATTTTGCTACTGTATTTTTACGTGGAATTTCTGCAATAATATCTGGCTTCTTTACTAAAATTTATGAAATACATTAATTGATATAAAGCACCCCACGCTTTTAATGGTAAAATTATTTCTTTTGTTGATAACTCTAGTTTTATTCTAAATGTGTTGGAGATGATGTTTTTGTTGACCACTTTAATTTTATCCCAAGCGTGTTGGAAATTAAAATTATTTTTCATTTTTTAATTCGGTTTTTAATAATAAAGCGTATTGTTTTAGTTTTTTAAACTATTATTAATTTTTTAGTTTTAATATTTTACAGAATAAAATAAACATGTAAATATCTTTAAATTCGATACTATTGTAATATGAGCTAAAAGTAATACTCTTCTAAAAATATCCTCCGGGCCAGATTTGAACCAGCGACCTATGTATTACTGATTTTTATATACACTACAGTTCATCGCTCCAGCAACTGAGCTCTTACAACGATTGACTAAAAAGTTGATAAGTCCGCAAACTATTATACCGGTTTTTATTATTTTTTTATTTTCTGCTGATTCAGGCCAGAATTTTAGAAAACAATTATGAAATTATTTTATTGTCATTGGCCCTTTACAAGTATACAAAGTTTCAAGTCGATCTAATGATTTTAGGTGGGTGAAAATCGCGTTGAAAGATTCCGTTACATAGATATAGGTCAAGCTAATATAAAGCGTGTAAAAAAGTATATACAGGGCTATTCATAAAGAAGGAACAGACTTCAAACATTTATTTCTTCCAAGCTGCAAAAATAAAAACACAATTCCAACGCTTCTGGAAAGAGAAAAGTTCAAATTTCACTACTTATGCATTCAATATAAGCACCATGTGTTACACGACAAATATCAAAACGGTGGCTCATTTATTGCCACACAAGAATCAAGCTGTTCTCTAGTTATCGAATTCACAGCTTCAACAATTCGATTTCTCAGATTTTCAAGAGTTTCAGGCAAAGGGGGAATAAAAACACGGTCTTTTACGTAACTTCAATGATAAAAATCGCATGGAGTTAGGTCTGGTAACCTGGAAGGCCACCGGTAATGAAGTTGATCTTCTGCTCCTCCTCTTCCAATCCAACGTGCTGTTGTGTCGTCATTTTAATACAAACAATCAACATGACAAGCAACAGCGCCAATGCGGCCGTGATAGAAACAACTTCAAACTTTTCTCTTTCCAGGAACATTAGAATTGTGTTTCTATATTTTGTAGTTTGGAAGAAATAAATGTTATAAGTCTGATCCTACTTTCTGTATTATCTAGCACATGTTTATATAAGTTACATGAGAGAATTTTAAAATATATAATTACAATTTTAATAGATTAAATAAGCATTGTTGCAATTTTACGCATGAGCAAAGCAGAACACATTGGAATTTTAATTGTTTCAAAATGACCGTTTTTGTGAATTTCTTAAAACATAGGAAAATAAAACATTTGAAAAACAGACAGAAATAAATTACTTTCAACGTTTTCAGACAGTTTAGTGAAAATATACTATATTAGCCAATGAGGATATGGTGACAATAGGAGCAGAATTTACAGGTGAGTCAGCATGGAGCGTAATGAAATTGTAAATAAAGGATATATATCGATATAATAGAAAAAGTGTAAACATCTGATTAGGTACGTCCATATATACTTTTCTTGACATAAATAAATAAATTAAGGAACTTGCTAATTAACGGCAGATACAGCGGAGAAGGAGTCCGGTACGGTGTACCGACAGAAGAGGCAACTCTACATCTACTGCCTTGTAGATTGACAAACGGGCCGATGGGGTTCGTTAGTCCTGCAAGACAACGCGTCCAGGAGAGACAACTCCGAAATAAAACGGGGCAGGCTGAGCTCTGGAGCTGGGTGAAGGCAATCGGCCTAGGGAGGAAACCCCCGAATAATAAACCCGCCATGAAAACGGGCTGCAACCCACTTCAAGGTGTATCTTATACATTGCTCGCAGTCCCAAGGATCAGGCCTAGGATAATAAGCACATGCGAAATGAAAATCTTGAGAACTATTCAAGGGAAAACACTTTTTGATAAAATACACAGCATAGAAATTAGGGGCAAATGCCATATTCAAGACATAACCAAATTTATTATAGATAGACGAAAATATTGGAAGGGTCGTATAGAAGGAATGGAAGAAAACCGACTTGCAAAAAGAGTTAAAGAAGATAGACCAATGGACGGGAGAAGAACAAGAGGAAGACCAGCCAAGAGATGGATAGACAGTGAATGCACATCCAGTACGTCTTCCTCCGAGGAGTGATTTTGGAAATAAACAGGATGAAAATCCTACAAATTAAGTTTAAGAAGAAGAAGAAGCTAATTTATTGGTACCATTGTATTCAGTCTTATATACCATAATATAAAATTTTGCTTAAAAACAATGTTTCTACCATACAGTCATATGGCGGGTAAAAGTAGCACCCCGGTTCCGCCAATAGACGGAGTCTGTGGAGTAATATCTTATGCAAGTTTGTTTACAGTACAACTGGAACTTAGCTCAGAATTAATACAAGCAGATTCGCATAATTAGCTAAAATTTCACAAATTAATGAGGTCTTAATATATGACAGTTGTAATATTTATAGAGATTATGCAGTTATTACAGGATAATAAAAATACACATGTGATATTATTTGAATTGTTCAAGGCTTTGTTTAAAATAAGTTAATATTTTTAAGTTAATGGTTTCTGCGAAATTACAATTAATATTGTGAAAATTGCTGGCCGCACTTTCAAACACTATGCTGTTCAAATGCAGTAATGCCTCAACACGATGGTGCTCCGGCACAGTTTTACTTAACTAACTTGAAGGTATCCTGAACATTGTATAGGCCAAGGACAGCCTATGTAGTCAATCGCCGTAACCGAGTGGGCTAAAAACCTTGGCACAGAGCTACGGAACTTGCGCTGGTTCGAGTCCCCATGGGGGAAGTAATGGAATATCGGTCAGTATGGGACCGGTGCCCACCCAGCATCGTGAGGCATTTCGATAGCTACAATAAGTAATGGTTCCGGGTCGAGAAAACGAGCTATAACGGCTGGTTGACACGATATGCTGAACACATTTCATCCCTACACTGGCTGGATGGTCATCCACCTCTGTGATTAACACATTAGCTGTGAGGTCAACAGCCGTCTGGTAAGCCAAGGGCCTTTTCCACCTTGGAGAGCCTGTCCCATGGTCTCCTGGATCAACGGATTGAAATTCAATAGATTTGTGTGTTCAGAATGGTGTAAAATTAACCTGGTTTACACTTCCGACGAAGATTGAAACTAATCGATACAATTTCAATTATAATGACGGGAGTCACATAGTTTAATGTAAGAATGCTGTATATAATGACGGGAGTCACATAGTTTAATGTAAGAATGCTGTATATAATGACGGGAGTCACATAGTTTAATGTAAGAATGCTGTATATAAACTTCTATGTAACGATTTTAAAAAGAGAGAGAGAAAGGAAATTGTTTCTTCTGATGTGGAAGGTACTGGCAATTCTGGTAATGTGAAGAGCGACAGCCCTGTTTCCATGCAAAAACACTTCTTTTAATTCCAGGAAGTGAATGTATTACTGCGAGAAGAGCTGCAGAAAGAAAGAAATAATTTGTGTTATATTAGATTTTTAATATTACTGATTTGACAGGGAAATGAAAATAATTTTAAGTACAGAAATTGATGTTTTAAGAAGATCAGCTGGAAAATCTCGAATGGATAGAATACCAAATAAAGAAATAAGGGAAATGATGGGTGTACAAGAGGAGCCGGACACCATAGACGTTATAGAAAAGAAAAAAATTACAGTGGTATGGCCATGTCAAAAGAATGCCAGAGCAAAGATTGCCTAAAATTGTTATGGAATAGATCCCAATGGAAAGGAGGAAAAGACGAAGACCGAAGAACACTTGGATAGAAGGGGTACAAGCAGCTATGAATATCAGAGGATTGGAGGAAGATCAATGGATGGACAGAGAGGAATGGCGTTTGGTGACTGATTTGAATATCATAATATTTTTGTAAAATTAAAATTATAATATAAAATTATAAAATGCTTACCTTGTAGGTCCATCTCCTCAACTTTGTTAAATATTAACCCATTCGCCTCAAAAGACGAGTTAGAATCGCCGTCAGTTAAATGGCCTTGAACTGAGAAGACGAGGCACACTCGCTTAACACTGATATAATATATTTTGCAATATTTTGTACATCCCTTGGCAGGGTAACATTTGGTTAACATTTATGAATAGTAGAGGAATGTGCTTTTGCCTTCATCCTTATTGTGTTCTCATGTGCCGTTATATTTTGTTTGTTTTGAAAGTCTGAAAACAGACAATATAATTTACGGTAACTTAAATCCGGTTTCTGGGAAAATGCATTAAGCATTTATTCCTGAAGTGAATGTTAATATACTGTAGGCCTTTCGGGACTAGTCCCATCATCAGCAGAAGGTGCAGGTCTACAGTATATTAATATTTTACATAGTTGAGGAGACGGACCTACAAGGTAACAATTTTATAAATTTTTATTGTAATTTTAATTTTGTCACCAACACTTCAACGGAGTTTCAACATGAATTTTATTAATGATGGATAAGTTTATATACATAATTTCAATTTTAAAATCTGTACCTTATAAAACAGTCTTCCCCAACTATATAATAACTTATGTTATAAACATCGTCACACTGTTAAAATTCTAGCCCTCTCAAACATATGGTTCATCCTCAGGAATTCTTATGGTACTGAAATTATTTCTATATTTCATACAGAGGACTTTGGTTGTTGGGTGTGTTCTCATTTAGTATACTTTTATTTTCTGCTTGCTTGATAATTTCAATCTCTTTCAGGATATGAAATAATATTTTTTCTTTTATAGAATCTCCAATAATACGAACCCTATTTCACTATCCGGTATGTTAGGGTTTTAGTTACAATACAATTAATTATTTACAGTAAGTTCACCGCTGTGGTCTCGAGGTAGCGTGCTGTCTTGTCACGCAGCGGGCCCGGGTTCGATCCCCGGTCGGGACAGTTTTTCTGGGTGAGGTTTTTATCGGAGTTTTCCTCACCTGTAAGACAAATGTCAGGAAAACTTTAAGGCCCAAACGGTCCCCGAAATCATATGGCCATCATCATCATCATCATCATCCTTCACCGGTGTGGAAAGCAACGGAAAGCTACCACACCTACACAATTCCCTAGTAAAGCTGCAAGCATAGCATGAAAATGCTATGATTGGAGTGAAGGACCTGCCTTCGGGCAGAATTACTATGGATGGATTTACAGTAATTTAGAATATGGTAATATGAACAAATTAATTAATAAATTAACAAACCCAAGAAAAAACTAATTCAAAGTCTCTTAAAAATATGATGGATAAAGTCACACAGCTTTCTATAGCAACACTTCTTACATAAAATATCTGACAAAGGCAGTTGAAATCTATTACGGCAATAACCTAATTTTTTAATAAATTCATGTCTTTTGGAATCAAATGCGGGACACTCAAATAACAGATGTGAGATAGTCTGGCTGGAGTTTTTGCAAATACAGGTATCTGTACCTATTTTAAATCGTTCCAAATAATGTTCAAATTTACCGTGTCCAGTCATAAATTGTGTTAATACAAAATTTGTTTCTACGTATTTGCACTTTATTCGGTCAAAAAACAATTGAGAAAAATAATGTTCTTGTCAAAGCGCCATTAATACTGTTTAACATTAATACTGATACGAAATATACAAATAATTTCAGTAGCATAAGAATTGCTGAGGATGAAGCATGTCTTTGAAAGGCCTTGAATTTTAACAGTGTGATTACGTTTATAACACAAGTTATTATGGTTGAGGACGACTGTTTTATAGGGTAAACTTTTAAAATTGGAATAATTCTAACCTCATCTCTGTTCAAACATTATTAATAAAAGTATGTATATAGTATAACCTATTTTCTAGCTAAGGACAAAAATGTTATAATTAAATTAAATTACAATAAATTAACTTATTTGGACTCTTACTTTAAGGGAGGAAAGGAGATTACGAGTATTTGAGAATAAAGTTCTTAGGAAAATTTTTGGACCAAAGAGAGATGAACAGACAGGTGAATGGAGAAGACTACATAACAATGAACTACATGGTCTTTATAGGAAGCCAGATATAATAAGAACAGTTAAGTCCCGTAGACTGCGATGGGCAGGACATGTTGCGCGTATGGGGAATGAAAGACGTGCATGGAAACTTCTTGTAGGAAAGCCAGAAGGAAAACGCCCAGTTGGTAGACCAAGAATGAGGTGGGAGAACAACATTAACTATGATTTGAGGGAAGTAGATTATACAGGAAATGATTGGAAAGCATTAGCTCAGGATAGGGATGTATGGAGAGCTTATGTCCGTGCGGCCATGAACCTACGGGTTGGATAGTGCCAGTGAGTAAGTAAGTAAGTAAGTAAGTAAGTATAAATTAACTTATTAGCTATAAAAGTTGGAAATGATATAACAGAGACTGGAGGAAAAAATCTCAAAAATGGGCATACCCATGCAAAATACACATGTATAATCATTAAATGTTGCAGATGACCAGGTATTAATAGCACAAGACCACGATTACATAGAATATGTGGCTAAAAAACTAAAAGAAGAATATCAAAAATGGGGACTTTATATAAACATTGAGAAAACTAAATATCTGTGTATAGGAGATGAAATGGAAAATATAAATTTCAACAATGGAGCAGAACTAAAACCTAGTATTGAATGTACTTATTTAGGAACAAAATTAGACCATTCAGGTGATAACACAGTGGAAATTAAAAATAGAATCGCACAAACAAAACAAGTAATAAATGCTTTAAACTCTGTTTGGTGGAGCAAAAATATTACAAAAAATACAAAATTACAAATATATCAAACCATAATTCAGAGCATTTTAACGTATGGTGCTGAAGACTAGCAAATTCTTACCAGGGAAATGAAAATAATTTTAAGTACAGAAATGGATGTTTTAAGAAGATCAGCTGGAAAATCTAGAATGGATAGAATACGAAATAAAGAAATAAAGGAAATTATGGGTGTGCAAGAGGAGCCGGACATCATAGAAAAAAAAAGATGGCAGTGGTATGGTCATGTCAAACGAATGCCAGAGCAAAGATTGCCAAGAATTATTATGGAATGGATCCCAATGGAAAGGAGAGGAAGAGAGGAAGATCGAAGAAAACTTGGATAGAAGGGGTACAAGCAGCTATGAATATCAGAGGAATGGGGGAAGATCAATGGATGGATAGAGAGGAATGGCGTTTGGTTTGGAAGACGGCGGCAGCTGCCATGATACCGGATGATGATGAACTTATTAACAAAGTGCTCTCAGCTCTCGGAATTTAAATGCGGTAGCTGTTAATTACACAGTTTTAATATTAAAATTTCAAATAATTACAACTAAGTGCTGTTATAAAACCCACATTAATGTGTCACATTGAATACCCAATTAGCAAGTGATCTTATAAATTCATACAAAGCTATGGAATCAAACTTGTCCTTAAGATTTGGGCTTCCAACTAGAGATCACAGAAAATCTTTGATTAACGTGGTGAGCAAATTCATCATCATCTTCACGATTAAGTTCTTTGCCTGTTCCGATCTCACATCTGTTCAGCCCAGCGTTCACTTGGTCTTCCTACCGATCTTCGTCCTCCAGGATTATAAATCAGTGCCATCTTTGGTAATCTATCCTCTGTCATTCTTTTCAGATTTTCTATCCAATTGCACCTGTTTTCTTCTATTTGTTGAAGAAGTGGTTGTACTTTTAGTTCCTCTCTAATATTCTCATTTCTAATATGTTCTTCTCTTGTACAACCTTTCACAGCCCGTACGAAGCTCATTTCCGCTGCCTGAATTTTACTTGTTTCTTTTTCCTTCAGAACCCAGGCCTCACTTCCATACATCGCCACTGGTAGCGCCATCGTTGAGTAAAAATCTTAGCTGCGTATCCTTTCTTACTTTGTTCTTCGGTGTTGGTCTGATTGTTCCACAATATTTGTTGAAATTTCTGTATTTTCTTATTTATATCTTGTTCTTCTTGATAAGTTATATCGCAGCACAAATGCTGGAAGTGCGAAACCTGTTACAACACGTTTTATGTTCTATTACTATTTTTATTCTTACTGGGTACTTTCCATTGAACGCCATTACTTTAGTTTTTAATTTTGTAATTATCACATTATATTTCTTACATGTATTATTTAATTGATAGACTGTATTTTGAAGCCTATCCTCTAACTAACTAATTCTCTGGCACTATCGAACCCGTAAGTTCATGGCCGCTCGGACATTAGCTCACCATACATCCATATCCTGAGCTAATGTTTTCCAATCATCCCCTGTATAATCTACTTCCCTCAAATCACAGTTAAAGTTATTCTCCCACCTCATTCTTGGTCTACCAACTGGGTGTTTTACCTCTGGTTTTCCTACAAGAAGCTTCCATGCAAGTCTTTCATTCCCCATACGTGTCACATGTCCTGCCCATCGCAGTCTACGAGACTTAACTGTTATTATTATATCTGGCTTCCTATAAAGGCCATGGGACGCGCCGTAGCGTAGTGGTTAAGGCACTGAGCTACAAGCCGGAAGGTCGAGGGTTTAAGTCCCGTGGGGTCAGGATTTTTAAACTAACCAAAACCTTCTGGCGGCACTGTGGTCCTGGGGTCAATTCAGCCTCTAACGGAAATGAGTACTGACGCTTGTTCTGGGGGTAAAGGCGGCCGTCACGCAGGGCTGACAACCCGGCTGATATCAAATGCCGATTGTCTAGAAAAAGTGAGAGCCTTAACCTCCTACTACCACAAGGACCTCCTGAGGCCTGTAGTGGGATCACTTTACTTTATAAAGATCATGTAATGTACTGATATGCAATCTTCCCCATTCACCTGTCTGTTCATCTCTCTTTGGTCCAAAAAGAAGTCTGTCCTCTCTGTCAAAAATTAATGCTATTTCATCTGCAAAACATAATGCGTTTTATTTCGTCCAATTATTAATCCCTTATGAATTTGTAAGTTGTACTCATTTTTGAAATTTTGAAAGACAGTTGGCTGACGATACTTCGAAAAACTGTGTGTTAAACGTTGTGCAAGCATTAGAGGGCGGAGAATCGATAGGTTAATGCGAGTTGACCTCTAACGACTAATTACTTTAGAGCATGTCAGTGTGCATGCGGGTGTGTGTGCACAAATATGTCTATCTTTTCCAAGTTCACCCGGAACCTCACGTATGCATGCTTTACACAACTTCTACGAACATTCTCCTCAATTTAATTTTTCAATGTTTACAATATATGTTCATAAATGAGGGGTCAGTGGAATAAGGGCCCACACCTATAATTCCCTAGTAAAGCTGCAAAGCATAGCATGGAAATTCTATGATTGCAGTGAAAGACCTGCCCTCGGGCAGAATTACTGTGGATGGAAATAACTTGTGTGGTATACGTTGCGGCGAACCAAACATGACTGTTGCCAGAGTCAATTTTTAAAATCGGATTCAGGTGAACCCCCACATATAATGGCCTGATTTCACCGAGTTTTAGAAAATACCTACCTCAGTA